>BQNB010020705.1:2781-65157 GCA_026074375.1 Tanacetum coccineum | reverse complement strand
GTTTGTAATAGACGGTGGTTACGATTCTATGGGACCTAAATGAATTTTAACTCTGAATAATTTTGGAACACATGTTTTGTAAACGTCTTATCTGAGTCGTTTTCTATTATCATGGTGACGGATGCTATTTAGTAACACCAAATTGCTAATTTCTGTTGCGCAATCTGATGCCCCTCGGGGCGGGTGTTACACATGACAAGTTAACTACTTACTTTATAAGTCTTAGAACAATTCAAGGACTTTATGTTTATGTCTTTACAAGAAGTCACAATCATATTAAATAAAGTATTACTTAACGCCCGACTCTTGACTTCAACTATCTTTTCAAGTTAATTACATACTTCTTATTGACATCTTTATAAGAAGACACAATCATATTGGCTAAACCTTTTAGTGAATATGATGAAGTAGGTATTTATTATTTCTTGACACTAGTTCTAACTAGGCAACATACATCGAGGTATATAAGTCCTAGTAGAATATTAGCTTTCTTACCATACGGTTAAGAAAAACTATTAGTCATAGTGTTGTACCTTGCACACAATTAGGATTTCTCTCACTTGTGAATGGCACAACATCAAGCATTTATACAAACAAATAAGCATATTATGAGTCAGGTTACGATCCTGAGACTAGTGGGTTATGAGTCCTCCATGCTTCCATATGTTTGTATGAATAATATGACAATGTCACAGATATGATATGATTTAAGTCAAAACTAAAATCACATTTGCATTATAAGTATATCTATAACTTTATTGTTTAATAAGCAATCATGCATAAACATTGTATAGATAACATTTTAGGCAGCGAAATCAGAAAAGCAACAAGTTATCTAATAGAATGATATGCAATGATTCTTATAAAACTATGATGCTTCGTATGTAAAAAGTAATGTATTATTTCAAGACCAGCTAGAAATAAAATGGGTCACTTACAAGGTGATAAGCTCATAGCTCCCACTGAATTTAGACAACATTACATGTGCGCCTATATCAGTAGTAAAATGCATTGCTTCCACTGGATAAGACAACATTAAATGTGTGTCTATACAATGAAGTGCAAGTAGCAATTTATTTACTTTTATACTCTTTGAATATCAGCACATTATCTCTAATGTGAGCCTCATGGACTAGTAAACATGTACTTAGATATTTAAGGAAGTGCATCAAGTTCTACTATATATATGATGGACTAGCCATCAATGCCATTCTTTGACTTGAAAGTTTTTGCATGCAATTCCTCCTTCTATATTACCTCAAGGGTGTGTTGATTCGTCAATAGTATATATATAATAATATAGGAAAATAATCAACCAATTACCTTTAGCCAAGGATTGGTTAAGAATGCGATTTACTGAGATTTCCATTTCTAATCATTACAAATCATATAATGTCTTGACGCTTCAAGATGTATCATTTTGGTGGCTATAGAATACATGTTCTCTAGTCATCCAAAAAGATGTGCAACCGTACTTAACCGTTTGACTTTTACAAGACAATACGATTTCTTGAGTAAGTGTGCTTTGAGTTTGATTAGAATTGGAAAATTCAAGTGTTCCTATTATAGCTTTCTCATACAAGTAGAAAGGATAGGAATAAGTCTCTTTCTTACAAGGAAATGAGACTTAGTTTGTCTTCCTCTAATAAGGAAAGGAAACAAACTTTTGTTTATGGTTTGTGTTGCATAAATGTCATTAATAGAAATTACAAAGTTCAATTCAGTATTCTCGATAATTATCCTTTTAAAATTAACTACCCAAGTTTATAATATAAAACAATTAATTTTACGAAAGGCTAAGATCCTTATTGAGATTCCACCATCACATCAGTTGATCTGCTAGCAATGATAGATTCAATAGGTAGGTGACGTTCACCAATTGCAAAACCTGTGCAATTCTTAGACCATATGGGACTCATGACATTTGTAACCGGAGAAACAATGTCAAGCTGGCATGTTTAGTCCCATCCTTGCCTCGAGCCAAGGTCTCACCTTGCGATAAACTACTTGATTGAAGTCCATCATTGCGAGAACATGCGAGAATATATCTAGGTCTCACGCATAGAGAATAATCACCTTGGGTTACAATTCACCTACGTCTCACGCAGAGCAAAAAGTAATTGCAAGTGATCTCAACCAATTGGACGACATGACTTAAATTTGTGACGGGTATAAGTTTTGATAAATATATGATCAAAAGGTGTGTACAAGGAAGCATGCATTCATCTTTCATAACACAAGTTAAAAAAAACTATTTTTAACTTAAGTCTAATACTTGTTTTTATATATGTCAAGTTGTTCATTTTTATGACTAATATATAACCTAGGTAGAATAAATATTAGTTTGAACAATACATAAATTAAATAACAATCATAACATTTATTTAGTGTTATTTATATAAAAAACAAGTGTTTAGTTTCAAATCATATTTAAACTTTAAACTAAATCAAAGATTTAGTTTCTAAAATTGGTTTGTGTTTTATTTTTAGTTTTATAAAAACATTTGCAAGTTATATACATTCCAAGCATATATAAAAGCAAACAAAACAAACACAACCATAAGTATGCAAAGCCTCAACCGATGAAAAACCTATGCTTGGTCTCGTGAGCCATCACGAGAACCAAGAAGTCAACTAAGGGTTAACCACACAACCACAAGGAGGGCTCCTACTTGCTCCAAGAACCATCATGAGCAAGTGAAACCCTTAATGAACATGAACTCAAAACTAGCATAAAAATTTCAGCTGACTTGACGGGCCTAAAACTCCTAGAAAGAGTCTTCCCCATGTAACACCCCCAAAAATGTGTACACAACGGAATAATGTCCCGGGGACGTTACTTTCATATATACACAACTCTATATACAAGAAATCGACCTCTAAGTGTGTCGTTTGAAAAGTAATCTTATTGACTTTCGTTAAAATTTGATAAAACATTTGTCCCATAATTGCATCACAATGAAAAGCTTGAAAACAATACAACGAGATTTGATCATTTGAATGTAGTAGACTCCAATGCACATCAATAAATCCGAGCATCTAATTCACCTGAGAAAAACATGCTTAAAAACGTCAACATAAAGTTGGTGAGTTCATAGGTTTATTTAAATATAAACGAAAAATCAAATGAGTGAATTTCCCTACTGTATCAACACAGTAGCATGTAAAACGTTTAGAGACTACTGTCTCCCTACAGTATCATAAAATGCGTTTAAGTATAAACGTTGGAAACCAAAGACTTGTAAAACATGCATGACTATTTCAATCCCTTATAGAAATTAAAAAAATGTATGTTTAATGTTGGACGCGCAATTTCCTAAAGTTGTGAGTATTGCCTAGCATAGTAACATGTGAGCATGTACCATCGTATCCCATACAAGTCAAGCTCTTGTGATTACGATTATACCCCTAAGTTCGTGAAGTTGTATGTAGACTTGTATGTATGCCACTTTATTCAAGGCACGGTGATTGTTCTTGAGTATGTTGTACTGGCCCTGAGGCCTCAGGCCAGTAATGATCCGACATGTTATAACGTTCGTTCCCGGTGATAGCTAGTCACCCGAACGGGGGTCGTCAATCCCGAATAGATCTATTTTATAACATAATCGACGCTTACCCTCCGAGTAAGTAACAGTTCATGCAACCTAATCTAATCCGTAATCATATGAGTGAAAACTAAAGTTGTTGCGTCCATGAATGAAAACAAGTATTGTATCTCAGCGCGAGATATGTGAATGAGTATGGAAATCAACCAAGTAAATGCGTTTGTAAACATGTATGCAACCGAGTTGTAAATGAACACGTAACGAGTTTAAATAAAACACGTAAGCGAATTTGTAACAAGCATGTTCTCACCCCAAAAATATATGTAAAACCAGTAAAATATGGGGCTATGAAACTCACCTTGATGTTGAAGAACGATTGACAGATAGGCATCTAATATGCACAACACGACGGAAGACGAAACGGCTTGACCGAGAAGTTGCCGTTTATCTTAACGGTTAAATCCCACTAGTTTAGGATAATGAATTTAGCTACCCGATGGATGATTACATCAAGCGACCCGTTGGTAAAAGATTTAGACTCCGAGCGGCAGTTTGGTTTGGTGGTTGGTTTGGTAAAACAATTCAAAAGTATATAATTCATATGGTGAATTATATAACAAAATATGTAATATATTCCATATATATTACCTTGAAAGATGAACAATTATATAATTCATATAGTGAATTATATAATAACGACCAGAAACCAAAAGATTAATTTGAAGTATACTATACCGTGCAAGTATTACATAATAAGTGTAAGTAAATAATTAAACCAAATGGTTTGACACGTTTTCGGAAATCACCAATATTAGTAAATAAAAGTTCTTGCATAAACGTAATCGTACGTTTTAAAGTTACCAATTAAGTAAACGGTGTTTCTAAAGTCCGTACCAAAGTTATGACTTTATTTTCTAGCCGGGATTTATAAAATAACATTTTATAAATTAGTATTTTGTTTGTTGTCGAGTTATTATGAAATTATAATTTAAAACACCTTTAAATTATAACTTAGTCCATTTATCGTCCTTCAAAGACGATAAGAGTTGTATCTAAAAATAATAAGTATATACATTTTTAGAAATTTCATCATGACCTTTTCGTTTATGTGACATTTCCCATCTTTACAAAAACTCAACGTTTTCCCTTTTTCAATCAACCAATCTACGTTTAAAACATCACATGTTTTAATAAGTACTTATTTTAAACAAAAGTTAATAGCTAACTAAACAATATAGCCAAGAAAACCCTATTGGGTTAAGTACCATCAAACGAACCGTAAAAGCAGTAAACACAATCAAACACACTTTGAGGTGTTAAACGCCAAGACCAAACGTCCTATCGCAACTGCTGTCCCAACTACCCCTGTTTAAGGGTTTCCTGCTCACCAAACACACACGTTGGTTGTTTCCTAGCTCACCCAAACACACCCTTACGGTAAAATCTGCTCACCCAAACGCCCCTTTTGGCGAATTTTTTTTTGGGGTTTTTTTTTTAATTTTTTTTTTTTTTTTTTTTTTTTTTTTTTTTTTTTTTTTTATGTTTTTTTTTTAAATTTTTTTTTTTTTTTTTTTTTGTTAACCTACAACCAAACTTAATATACCCTATCTCTGATTCCCATAACCCAAACACATCCCTATGTTTTTCTTTCTATATCCACCAAAATGCACCCAATGTGTTGTTATACAAAAACAAACGCACCCTAAATCTGTTTATGCAAACCAAACGCACCCTCTTTTTTTGCAAAACCCTGGGCCAAACGCCCCCTTGAATTGGGGCTGTCACATCCAAACGCACCTCTTGAGTGAGAAATATAAACCAACTCAGCCTTACAGCAGTGCAACAAACAAAACGGACTCGCTGCGGTCCGACGCAATAAACTCTCAGTGGGTGGTGATAAAATAAACCAGACGCACCCTATAGCGGCGACAGCCCACCAAACCCACCGCATGGTGGCGGCTGCCCCACCAAATGCACCCTCGTGGTGCTTAGGAATAATCAAACGCACCCTATATTATGAAAACCACAACCCAATGCACCCTTTGGCTGTTGAGACACCAACCAGCCGCACCCTTGTGATGCGGTGGCCGTCAACCGAACGCACCTCGGGAGGCCGACATTGCCAAACAAAAGCGCACACCTATGGTGCATATAAAAAACTGAAAAACGTGCCCTTTTCTAGTACCCAAATCAAACGCACCCTTGTGTCGTTTATTGTCGAAACAAGCACCACCTTCTTGGTGGTTATCACCACGAGAAACAAACACCCCTTCCGTGGCGTTTTACTCCCGAAACAAACGCCCTGTATGGTGCTAGAAAAAAGAAAACAGAATGCCCCTCTCGGTGCTGCTTCAAACCACCGAAACCAACACCCTTGTGGTGTTTTCTTTAAAACCGAACGCACCCTAAGGGGGTTTGTGACAGCGGCTGGGAGATGATGATGGTGATGTTATGATGATGATGAGGGATGACGATGGTGATGATGGTGGGGGCTGGCGGCTGTGGTGGTGGTAGGGGTGGCAGCGCGTGACGGCGAGTGATATAGTGGATCAGATAGATCGGGTGAAGATCTATCTTTTTGGAACCGCCCCGGGGTAAACTCGCGCGGAAAAGTTTTCCCGCGGTGGTTGGACCAGAAAAGGTGGCGCAGGCCCGGAAAAGATGCGGCAGGGTGGTGCCGCAAAAAGCTGGGGAGAGGAGAGAATTATAAATGTGTGAGTGTTTTGTTTATTTGAATTAAAGAAAAAATATGAATAGGTTTTATATATTTATTATATATATATATTATAAAATATACTATATATATAATATATAGATATATATATATATATTAAAAAATATTATATATAATATATATATATATATATATATATATAAACTTTTAAAACAAGATGTAATGTGTATAATAGTTGAGGGTTGGTTATGTAAATACTTCATAGGGACCAAAAGTGTATCTTTTGAGTATTATTTTGTAAAATAGCGATTCGGGACTCGTTTGAGCGACTTAACGGACGATTTAAAATACGAAACTTGCGCCATTGTTTTCCAAATCATTTTTCCCATAAAAACGAGTATTTACTTGATAGTATTTAATAAATATTTTTATAACATTTATAAAAATATTCGTTATTTATTTGGTAACCCTGTTATGCCTTGTCCGAAATAAAAATGGATTTCAACTCGAATTTTCGCGTTATCAACAAACGTTTTTGAACCATTGATTTTTTTTTAGATGGATGGTGTGGATGAGTCCCCTAGTATCCAACCTTTTTTTGGTATTCAATATAACTCTCTTCTTAAACTAAATCAAAGATTTAGTACCTAAAATTAGTTTGTGTTTTATTTTTTAGTTTTATAAAAACATTTGCAAGTTATATACATTCCAAACATATATAAAAGCAAGCAAACAAACACAACCACAAGTATGCAAAGCCTCAACTGATGAAAAACTTATGCTTGGTCTCATGAGCCATCACAAGAACCAAGAAGTCAAATAAGGGTTAACCACACAACCACAAGGAGGGCTCTCACTTGCTTCAAGAACCATCATGAGCAAGTGAAACCCCAAATAAACTTGAAGCTCAAAACTGCCATAAACTTTCAGCTGACTTGATGGGCCTGAAACTCCTAGAAGGAGTCTTCCCCAATCTGAGCTCCAGTTAAAGAAATTGTAGCCCCATGAGTTGTTCTCCTTCTCCCAAAATTTCTGCTTCTAACACCTTATAGAACTCCGGAAAACCCACTTTTAGTGGAGGTTACTCCAGCAGCTCTGAATTTGACTTTATGCCTTTAACTTTTGCGCCATTCGAATCCAAAGATCAGATACAATGATTTTATGATTAAATACATTTATCCTATCATCTAACTACTGTAAAGTTCCCAAACAATGGCTACAATAAAAATTAAAATCATACAAAGAGAAGCCGAAACAATGGCAAAACCCAAACTAAAATTAAATGCAATATCAAGCGAAACAAGTCACAAGTGGTCATGGTTTTCGTCGGCTTTGCATACACAACATAATAATACCATAATATCATGTATTAACAAGGTGTTGGCTAAGTACATGGCCAAACATACATGTATTTTCCATGGAAACAAAATGATTAACAAGAAATAAATTGTTTATCAACGAATCGAAAAAATAAGTTGACTAGAATTAAAACCCCGATTGGTACGTGTAACCAATGGCTTAAGGATAACTTAGTACTGTATTAAAGACCTTATAATAACCATATTAATTCAGAAATTAATGCCCAAGAGGCTGATTTAAAACCGATTCAAGAATCGTTCCAAAACGCGCGATTTAGGCCCTTTTACACGTACCCGATAACAAAACCAATTAAAGTATGCATAACAAATGGCTATGGGATCAAAATTACCAGATCATAAGACACTATTTGGGTCGAATTATTTCAAAAAATAGTCCCTAGGGGCTGTTTTAAAATCTTCCTTTTGAATCCATTAAAAACACGCGTTTGCCATTGTTACGCATACAAGATGATCATATGACATCATATGATGGCTCGTGATACCACTGTAGGTGATTTGACAATTAAATAACATATTATTAACAAAGAAACGCAGCGGATGAATTGTGACCTTCACCTAATACACAAACCACCCAATGAAACCAAGTGATCAAAGGAGATCAACTCTATGGTTAATCCACACTACACTTCCTTGTATACCAATAGATGCTAGTTTTAATAACCCGTATCCTGTAAATCATTCTTACTCTAATGCAAGATTTAGATCAAAGAAATTTTTTTATTCTATCTATTCTTTTAGCCGTATATATAGGATAAAGATTAGAATGAATAATATATAAAACATGGAATGTCCTTTTGTAATCATCTAATTCAAATATGATAACAATCATTTCCTTATATCACGGAGATCACAAGTCAATGTGTAATAACTTTCATAAAAATGTTTTCATATCTTTTTTGGCGGACTTTAGATGATTCAAAGGGTCTTTCTTTTTTTGTGTCAAATCCAATAAACTAAGAACTAGTTAGTAGTTAGTAGACCCCGTTATTGATCCTGATTTACATAGGTTATGAATATATATCGTAAATACAATATATACGATATCTTAAATGGTACCTCTGTGTATATGTGTGTGACCTCATAGGCTCACATGTGTCTAGCAATATAATTATTTATTATGACACGAGCATTCTCCAACAGAAACATTAATTTTAGAAGAACAGAGTCGATCAAAAATGTCTGAAAAAGCAAAGGATCCAAAGGTTATTAATAAAAATATTTCTCATAAACCTATTGATTATAAAAAGTTAAGTAGACTAACTGAAGATTTTGGAAAGCGTTTTACTCCACAACAAGAATTAAGGATGAACAAGCTTCTGGTTGAGTATGTCCGATCTACCAGTAAACTTTTGATGCTTTACCTATCAAATGAAGCTTTTGGAAATAGCTAAGATAAGCTTGGTGAATGAAAGCCTTAAAAAGCTTAAATTTCACCTTTCCAAGTTTGACAATGTGGTGAAGATAAAGACTACACCTAATGCTCGTATAGAAGGTGAATGGGGGTTTGAACATACTAAAGTTGTGTTTAACAATGAAATTATTCCATTTCTAAATTCTTTAAAAGACATCTTCAATGTGTTTGATAGAGATCTTTTAAATGAAATAATGGAAGTAAAGACAGTTTTTGACCAAATAGACGCTGCTGTTCAACAGTCTTCAGTCGACAAACAATGTTTGAAAATTGCTAAAAAATAATTACTTTTGGAAAATGATCGACTCTTACAACAAATCATGTCTCAAGATGTTCTTTTATCTGTGATGAATTCTATGTCATTGATTGCTGAAACTGTGAATATGTATGGAAATAGAAAAGAATCTTGTAATCTTGAGGCCGAGCTTTTAAAATCACAAAATGCGTTTAATGATCTTTTGAAACGTCACTCACAACTTGAAAAACATTGTATTTCTCTTGAATGCTCAATACAACTCAATCAATAAATTTTTCAAAAACGTGAATCTTGTGATAATCAAAATGCTCTTGAAATTCTAGAATTTTTGATGATTATCGTTTGAAATATCCAGCTTCAAAGACAAAAGACTGTTAACCATTGGTAAGTTGAAGGATATTATAAAATCATTGAGAGAAAAGTCCAAGGATAAGAATGTCAAGTATGATTATTGTGAAATAGAGACCAAAAATATGGAACTGGAGAATAGTGTGGCAAAATTGCTTTCGGAAAACGAGCGTCTTTGTAATGAAATTAATCATGTTAAACAGGTTTTTAAAGAGCAGTTTGACTCAATTAAAAAGACATGTGTTCGTTCTAAAGAACAGAGTGACTCTTTAATTGATAAAGTGAACTTAAAATCTGTAGAGAATGAGGTGTGGAGTCTGTTATGACCCCTTAGATCGTTATTAAGACTCATCTAGGATATAAACATCAAAGATAAACATTTGCACAGCGGAATAATAATAAGAACAATGATGTTTAACAAGGTTTTACATTCAAACGATTTCCCTATTACCCCAACTATAACTTGGGGACTTCTAAACTTCTACCATAGAAAATATATATATGTCTTATTACTAACTAACTACTAACTATGGTGTACACACACACCTTTACTATTCGACTCTCATCAGTCGACTATGCAATAGATCTATTTTTTTCTAAATGTCTGGACCTCCTTTTATAGCATAAGGAGTCCTAGGCTTATAAGAAAACTAATTAATATATTAATGAGAGAATCAATTAACTATCTTCTCATTAATATTCATTCTTATCTTATTTTGACCAAATCTTTATTTTCTTCTACATCTTGCAGAACTTCTGATGACAATTTTGTCATTTTTGTTTCATCTTGTTTCATTCTTTTATCACATTTTCTTATCAAATCAAGAATCCCAACATTCTTCCCTATTTGATGATGACTAAACAAACAAAAGTCTCGTACGAATTCTCATAAAGCCAAAGCTTCCCCTAAAGTTGAGATGTAATCATCTCCCTAAATGAAACAAAATCTTCAATGCTTCCCCTTGACTTAAGATAAGAATTAGAATCCTTGAATATGTCACCACACATAATAAGCTGCAAATCATATCTTTGTAGTCTTCTTCCCCTTTTTGTAATCATCTAATAGGGGTCTTCTTATAGATATGCAACTTGTAAACACTTCCCCTTCCGTGGTGCATGTAGATGGTTAGACATTTAATCAATAGCTCATGAAACCAATATGTTTATCATCTCTTGAATCTCGAACTCTGTAGGCTCTATGTAGTGATTATTGATGAAGAAAAATGAGTATAACAAATTTGATGAAGAATTAGAATATATCAAACTTATGTCTTATGTCTTGCACTATCCACGTGACGTCGAAATTATAAATAAATCTGTGAAATATAAGTAGACTGCAACCTCTTGACAAAAACCTCATCTTCTATGAGACACATATTAAGTGATAGCAAATATGAGCATTGAGCACCTATAAGAAAAATCACACACCTTTGCTAGATTTGTCAAGTCTTCGTCAACACCATTTAAGCACGAACAAGTTATCTTTAAAGTCAATGTCCTGATACAAACACGACTTTAAGATATGATAAGAACACACATCTGTGAAACCCAACTACAACATCAAATAAGCAATATTCAATTGTCTTTGTAATCACATCTTCAAATAATCTCCAAAAATACGAGCCATAAATCAATAATAATAAACTGTTGTGAGAAACAGTTCCATCCGAGATCTAAACGCGTCTGTTGTCCAACATCGGACAAAGCTAGCAACATTAACTCACAAACCTGGCAGCACTAATAACCAACGAACAGTACTAACCAAATCAAGCATGCTAGCAGTACTAATCATCCAATCAACCAAACAGTAGTACACCCACATGCTTTCACACCCACCCCCCCCCCCCCCCCCCCCCCCCCCCCCTCCCCACACACCACCCCCCCCCCCCCCCATTAGCAGTACAAAAACATATTCAATTAGCAGTTTAAAACTTATTTTGAAACTTTAGTACCTGGCAGCTTTAATTTCTTTATGAGCAGCACTTAACATGATCAATCCAAAAGCAATATATAGTTGCATTTAATATTCTATTGGCAGTATTATGGGTATATTCGGACAAAACTAATGTTCCTTGGCCATCAGTATCATGTATCACATTGCAGCAACTAAACAACAAATTCTATTAGCTGCACTAAGTAATATCCTTGAATATATAGCAAGCTTAATATTCCTTTGACCAATCAGCAGCATAAAAAACTTTAGATAGGAGTACATATAAATCTTAAAAATAAGGGAATTATAAATTATATCAATCTTGCTCCCATAATTCGTATCGTATCACAACTGCTTCTATATTTCACCTGCAGTCAAAACACGTTACTTCTTTTCTTTATCTATGACGCATAACCAATATGTGCTAATAAACAATAGTGATCACCTTCTGCATCGGTTACATGTTGTACATTGCCTGAATGTCAAATCCTTCTTCTCACCCTCTAGAGCAAAATCAATCTGGCTCATAACCAGCGACCAAACCTGCGGGAAATCACCAACGTGCAAAACCAATGGCAGGACCTATAACTGTTTGACCATATTAGGATTTAATGAAAAACCTTAGTTTTCATCATCTCGACTTGCATCAATGATAATCATGTCGTCTTTTTCTTCTTTTTTTTAAGTATAAAGACAACACTTTTAAAGTGTCGCAAAAACCCTAAAATCACCAAAATCGGCCATAACTTCCAAAACAAAAAAGCATACCTTTTTTTCCTTTGTAGCACGGACATCAAAAACCTTGTAGATCATAGTCATGAATCACATGCTCTGATACAATTGTGGAGTCTGTTATGAACAAACCCTAAACCTTTTATACTTTTATCAGGTATCTGACTCCCTATTAATTTGTCTAGACTCTTAGAAGCATTATCAAAATTTTCAATCTTAAGTTGATTGCTTTCTTTTTCTTGCTTAAGCTTTTCTAACTCACTTTTAAGCACACTAATTTCTGAGTCTTTATATGAGATATCTCTTTTTAGAACAGCAAGTTGCTCACAAAATAGAACCTCATTATTTTTTGTAAAAGACAAGTTGTTCTTCTACATATGCTAACCCTTTTTTATAAGTAGCTAGATTGAACTCAAATTTGTTAAACTCTATTCTTAAATCATCAAGTTGGGTTTTAAGAGTTTCAAAGCTTTTTAGATAGGTTTTTGAACAAGTTTTATCATTATGTACCTCAGAGTCTGAAAAAGTCATAAGAGCCATGTCTGTAGGGACTTCTTCATCTGCCATAAAGCTTTAGTCAAAACCAGCTCCATCAATAGCCAACATGGCTTTGCAAGAAATTTCTTCCACATTTATAGTCCTTCTAGAGTTGTCTTGATTCTTGCTCATGTTATCTTGATTCCTAGGTCCTCTACATTCCCTTGTAAAGTGTCTCAACATGTGACAGTTGAAACACTCCACCTTTGACTTGTCATATCCAGCTGTGTCACTCCCATTGATAGTAATCTTTCTACTAGTTTTCTAGAAAAAAATTTCTTGTCCTCATGCTCATCAATGTTAACTGCCACTTCAAATCCATCTCTTCTAAGTCATCTTCATGGATTTGTTCAAGGTCCTTATGTACAAGATGAGATCCATTTGGTTAACTGGCAAAAAATGCATAAACAGTGTCATCACTTAAGTTAGTAGTACTAACTTGAGTACTAGCAGTGCTAATTTGAGTATTAGCAGTACTAACTCCATAAGCAGTATTAACTTCATTAGTACTGCTAGTAGATGACACAAAAGCGAAGTTCTGAGAACTTAAGCTTGAGCTTGCGGTTCCTTTAACCTATTGTTCAACAATCTTGAAATTGTTGTAGAGATCATCAAAGCTCATTGTGTCTAGATCAGGTTTATTCCTCCAGACCACAACATAAGTATTCCATTCAAAAGGCAGACTTCTCAAAATTTCAAATTAAGATCTTCTTGTGAAATATTTTCACCAAGAATAGCCAACTGACTTACATGTTGGGAATTATGCTTTCCCGACTTAGTACCGCTAGTTGTAGTAGAAAGTACCGACAATTATAGTTAGTACTGTTAGTATTAGTTTGTACCGCCGGTATAAAATAGTTAGTACCGTTTAAGAGATATGCATGAGATATTATAGGAAAAGATATGCATTATCTTCTACGCGTTTTGTAAGTCTGTTAGGGTTTATCCTTGGTGTATAAAAGGAACCCTACGACATTAGAGAATATATATCTCTTACCACATCTCTTAATATCATAGTTAGTAATCTGTAATCATTTTAGCAGATTACTACAAAAGTTTAGTTATTAATATTTATTGTTCTTCTTAGCATTATAAGTTAGTTTCCGCATAACTTATTGTGTTCATAGTCATTGTTTCTCCTGTAGTTAGTGTGGAACTATCCATATTGGCTACAACCCTTAACAAGCTAGAAAGATCTATATTGAATTGGGATCTACAAGTGGTATCAGAGCAAATAGAGAAACTCTAAGTAAGAAGAACTAAAACCCTCCAGTTATAAACCTCTACCTTATAAATCTATTTAATGGCTGGATCAGATGATGAGATTCCACCACCATCACCACCACCACTACAAACATAAACACTAACACAACAAGCCCCTCACACTGTCTCAACCATCAAACTCCCTATTCTTAAGAAGGGAGAATATGATATATAGGCCATGAAAATGGAACATTATTTGGCTCATACAGACTATCCTATCTGGGAAGTCATTCAAAGAGGCAATGGTCCTGTGAGTGTCTCAACTAATACAAATAATGTAATAAAGGTTCTGCCTCCCAAGACTGCAGAAGAAATTTTAGCCAGAGAAAGAGAAAGAAAAGCAAGGACCACCTTGCTTATGGCTTTACCAAAAGATCATCTTGCTAAATTTCATAAAATGACTGATGCAAAAGAGATGTGGGAAGCTATCAAATCTAGATTTGGTGGCAATGATGAATCAAAGAAGATGCAAAAGTATATTCTAAAGCAACAGTTTGAAGGCTTCTTTGTATTAAACTTAGAAGGGCTGCATAAAGGCTATGACAGGTTTTAGAGTCTTCTGAGTCAACTAGAGATTCATGGTGCAGGAGTCTCCACTGAAGATGCAAATCAAAAGTTCCTTAGGTCTCTACCTTCTCACTGGTCTCAAATTTCCTTAATCATGGGGACCAAGCCAGGAGTGGACAGTCTCAGTTTTAATGATCTATATAATAATCTTAGAGTTTTTGAGCCTGATATTAAAGGCTCTACTGCATCATCTTCTAGCACACAGAATGTGGCATTTGTTTTTGAGAACACTCGCAGTACTAATGAAGTTAGTACTGCTATATGGTTGCTTCTGCTGGTCTTGGCCATAACCCCCAAACGGGAAGGCTATTCTTCATACACTGATGAAACTCATGTACTCTTCTTTGCAAATCAATCCAGTGGTCCACAATTCAGATCATGAGGATTTGGAACAACTTGATGAGTTCGATTTAGAAGAAATGGATTTAAAATGGCAGGTGGCCATGATTTCCATGAGACTGAAGAAGTTCTACAAAAAAAAGACGGAAGAAAGCTTCAGTTTGATGCCAAGGAACCATTTGTGCTTGATTAGGCCAAAGTAGAGTGCTTACAATTTCACAAGAACATGGCATTTTGCTAGAGAGTGCAGATCTAATGGGAATCAAGATAGTAGGAGGAGAAATGCTTGGAACACTGGGTACAAAGCTAAAGACAGTGGAAGGAGACCTGGAAAACAGGAGGAACCTAAAGCTTTGGTAACTCTTGATGGAGAAGGTGTTGATTGGACCAGTCACTCAAAAGATGAGCAAGAGAACTATGCTTTGATGGCTTACAATAATTCAGGCTCAGACACTAAGGTAACTTCTTATTCAAAAGAGTGTAAAGAATCTTATGCTAAACTTAAAAAATTATATGATGAACAAAGGGAACAACTTGGTGATGCCAATATAGAAATTCAGGCATATACTCAAGCTTTAAAGAAAGTTGAAGCACAATTAGTTGCTCATCAAAAAAATCAATTTTGGTATGAGGAAAAGATTAGGTTTATGAAAATTGATTTAGATGATAAAACTGATGTGCTTACATATCATAAGAAACTATTGGCAGAAGCTAAAAAAAGAAGAAGAATTAAAAGCTAAAGTAGAAAAATGGTACAACTCTTCTAAAAATCTTAATATTCTACTAACTAGTCAGATGAGTGCTAGGGACAAAGCTGGGCTTGAGTATGGAAATCAAATGAATAAAGGTGTCTTAAGTTATGAAAATGAAGTTTTTGAAAGTGTATTTTATAGTAGGTCTAGTGATATAGAAGATAGTCCTGTAAATGATAAATATGTAGAGGGGATGCATGTAGTTCCCCCTCCAATGATAGGGATTTACATCCCTTCTAGACCTGATGTTGAAATTGATGAGTCACAGTTTACATATGGTCCAAAGCAATCTAAACCTAGTGAATCTGATGCTAGGAGCAGTGACTTTAATTCTTGTGAATCTAATTCTAGTAGAGAAACACTTAAATCTATGCCTGAACTAGTTGTCAATGAACCTAAAGTAGTAAGTCAACCTAAAGTCTGGTCTGATGCTCCTATCATTGAGGAGTATGAGTCAGATAGTGATGATGATTGTGTGACTACAACTTCAAAAGAACAGGAAACACCTAGTTTTGCTTTTGTTAATACTCCTAGGCAAACTGTTAAAGAACAAAACATATGCAGTCAGAATCCTAAAACTGACAAAAAGGATTGTAGTGGTTTAATGTCTAAAAAATTGGGTTTGGGATATGGGTTTACTAAAAAGGCATGTTTTGTATGTGGTAGTTTTAGCCATCTTATTAGAGATTGTGATTTCCATGAGAAAAGAATGGCTAAACAAGCTGAATTGAACAAAAGGATGTGTAAGGGTACTGGTCAAAGGGAAAATAGGCCGGCGTGGAACAATGTGCAAAGAGTGAATCACCAAAACCAATTTGTTCCTACAGCAGTACTAACTAGAACTGGCAGAATTCCAGTTAATACTGCTAGAGCTAGCAGTACTAACAATGTTAATACTGCTAGACATAATTTTAACAGTCAGGCAGCACCAACTAATGCTGCCAGGAAAGTTAATACTGTTAAACCTATTGTTAATAATGTTAGACCAAAAACTATTTTTCATAAAACCCAGTCACCTATTAGAAGGCCATTTTATAGAACAACAGCACCAAGAACAAAATTTTCAAATCAAAAAGTTAATACTGCTGAGGTAAAAGCAGTTAGTACTGTTGGGGAAAAAACGAAAACTGCTATTAAGCCCTCAACAGGTTGTAATTGGAGAACCAAAAGACATTACTGGAACAAAGTCTCCAAATACAATGGTGGATCAAATACTAGAAAATGTGTTACTTCTAAAGATCCACTAGGCAGACCCAAGCCCAAAAAGGCTTGGGTCCCTAAGAGAAACTAATTTCTCTTATTTTTCATGTGCAGGATGTTCCACATAAAGCTTTAGAGAATAAAGGGATTGTTGATAGTGGATGTTCCAGGCACATGACTAGAAACAAGGCCTACCTTGCTGAATATCAAGACTATAATGGTGGCCCTGTTGCTTTTGGAGGTACACAAGATAATATTGATGCAAAAAATTCTAAAATGGAAGCTGAATCTGCTCAAGACTACTTTGTACTGCCAATATGGTCTTCTTATACTTCAACAGTGAAGAGCTCAGAAGCAAAGAATGAAGGTGAAAAGCCTAATAAGACAAATGAGAAGCCAGTAGATCAGGAGGATCAAGCCTTTTTAGAGGAGCTTGAAAGGCTTAAAAGTCAAGAAAAGGAAGCTAATGATGCATCTGAAGCTCTTAGAAAAGAGTTTGCCCAAGATACTGAGGATTTACTCCTTCAAGCAGGAGCTGCTAGAGCTAGCAGTACTAACACAGTTAATACCGCTAGCACACCAGTTAGTACTGCCAGTCCTTCTGGTGGACTATCCTACACTGATCTAACCAATTCTGACCAAGATGATTCTCAAATACCTGCTCTTGAGGATAGTTATGACAATCCTAATGATGGTATTTTTAACAATGCATCTTATGATGATGAGGGTGCAATGGCTGACTTTACAAATTTAGAAACTATTGTGAATGTTAGTCCTATTCCTACATCAAGGACTCACTCTGTTCATCCTTCAACTCAAATTCTTGGAGATCTAAAATCAGCAGTTTAAACAAGGAGCAAAGTGAAAAAAAGTTTTGGAGCCCATGCTTTTGTAAGTTATATTCAAAAGCAGAGAAGAAATAATCATAAGGACTTCCAACATTGTTTATTTGCTTGTTTCTTGTCTCAAATTGAATCCAAGAAGATATTTGAAGCACTTGAAGATGAAAGTTGGGTTGATGCTATGCAGGAAGAACTACTACAATTCAAGATTCAGAAAGTTTGGATTCTTGTAGATTTGCCTAATGGGAAGAAGGTAATTGGGACAAAATGGGTTTACAGAAATAAGAAGGATGAAAGAGGTGTTGTGGATAGAAATAAGGCAAGGTTGGTTGCCCAGGGACATAGGCAAGAGGAAGGGATAAACTATGATGAGGTTTTTGCTCCTGTAGCTAGGATTGAAGCTATTAGGATCTTTTTGGCCTTTGCTTCTTATATGGGATTCATAGTCTATCAGATAGATGTGAAGAGTGCCTTCCTGTATGACACAATTGATGAGGAAGTGTATGTGTCTCAACCTCCAGGTTTTGTAGATCCTAAGTGTCCTAAGAAGGTCTACAAAGTTGTGAAAGCTCTCTATGGTTT
The DNA here is from genome assembly GCA_026074375.1 of Tanacetum coccineum. Classification (NCBI taxonomy): domain Eukaryota; kingdom Viridiplantae; phylum Streptophyta; class Magnoliopsida; order Asterales; family Asteraceae; genus Tanacetum; species Tanacetum coccineum. The sequence goes on along the minus strand of BQNB010020705.1, from coordinate 46,797 downwards.
ACACCAAGCTCCCAGAGCCTGGTATGCTTATTTGTCTACTTTCTTGTTGAAGAGTGGCTACAAAAGAGGAACTATTGACAAGATTCTTTTTATTAAGAAGGACAAAAATGATATCATGTTAGTACAAGTTTATGTGGATGACATTATTTTTGGTTCTTGATGATGATTGATCTACACCTTTTAAAATATATAATATATAAATATAAAATACTTATATAATATATAAAAATAAGAGGGTAGGAATCAAAAAAAATCTCACAATTATAGTAATCCGGGAGTATGATTCCCGGGTCGTTATCCCCAACGAGGAATGCAATTGAAAGTCAAAAGTCGTTTTGAGAATCGATGCTTGAATGGGATAAAATTGATATTGGTTTTCTAAAACTACGAGAAAAATAAGGCAAAAACTTAAAAACACTTAAGGGAAGGCAAATTTTAGCTAAAAACGCAAATTGGTAATCCTAAACGAGACCTAAGAACCCTAGATTATTAAAATTAAGTCCTACAACGATCTTTTTTTGTTTTTATAAGATTTAATTGACTAAAAAGCTAAGGCAAAGAAAACTAGACCAAAAACGAAAGAGTTTTAAGCTAAAAATCACTAAAAATATGAATGGGAATCAATCCCGTTCTTTAAAAATCGAAATTTTGCAATTTTAACCCTACGAAAGCAAACCTATTTTTCCTAGGTTCTCAATGTTAAAAGAAAATTTTCTAAAAATGAATTATATTTTTTTGATTTTTTTATAATTTTTTATGAATAAAAAACAATTTTAAAGAAAATTAAATATAAAAAATACTAAACGTTTTATAAAAAATCTGAAAAAATTATGAAAAGTAGCTTGAATAGTGTAAAATCTAAGAAAAATAAGCTCGTGAAAATAGCTTATCGAATAAGCTATGAAATAAGTCAAAACAGGCTTATAAGCTTAATAGGCTAGAAAGGTAATAATAGAATAATATGTGCAAGGAATGCCGGATGAGCTAATGTAGCACAATGGTTGAGTGTGTTGGGTAAAACGCTTAGTTGATGGTGGTAGAGGTCCTGGGTTCGAGTCTTGCTCACCCGGGGATTCTCACTATTCAAGTATTTTTATTTTTGCGATTTTTTATTACAACTTTTGAGAACACTTAAAAATAAGCACTTTTTACAAAGACACCTTTTTTTATAAACAACGAATAAGCTCACAAATAAGCTAAGAAAGACAAAATAAGCCCAAACTACACTAAACCACCTAAATGCTAACTGTTGGCATTTTAAAGCTCAAATAAGCAAACTAAAAAGAAAAATAAGCTAAATTAGATAATAAGCTACACTAAATAAGCAACAAAGAATAAAATAAGCAACCCAACAAGCCTAGAATGAGCTTATGAATTCAGCAGTACTAACTTTTAAGTTAATACTGCTAGTTCAACTTAAGACTGCTAGGCTATTTTCTAACTTAAATATGCTAAGGCAAAGCAAATGGCTTATAACAACTTATAGGCTAGTCCTAATAAGCATGAACAAACAAAAATAAGCAAAGAGCTTTAGCTACAATAAGTTAAAATAGACAGATTACTTAAAAGCTATAAAACTCAAGAAATTTACTTCTAAGATGCAAATAAGCTACAACAAGCTCTAACCCAAGAGGAATAAGCTAAAATGGGCTTAAACTAAACTATTAAGCAATATTAAACCTAAATAAGCAAAAGAACCCAGAAGATTTTGGTCAGATGATGAGTAAGCTACGATTTGATGTACACCTTTATATATCCATTGATTGGCTCTTTAATGTACTTGACTAACTTCTAGTCTGAATTAGTTTTGCAGTTTGTGCTTGTTCTAGGTTTCAGTAACTCCAAAGACCTCCCATCTAAATGTTGTGAAGAGAATCTTTAGGTACCTAAAGGGCAAACCCAAACTGGGCCTTTGGTATCCTAGAGTTTCATCATTTGACCTAGAAGCTTACTCAGATAGTGACTATGCTAGAGCAAATCTTGACAGGAAATCCACAACAGGAGGTTGTCAATTTCTTGGCAGGAAGAAATATAATCATGGCAATGCTAGAACAGAACAATTATGGCTACTTTCTATTATAGAAGGAAGAATATGTGCTGCTGCCAGACTGGCTCTGGGCCAGTTTAGTGGATCCAAAATCAATGTTAAGACTAAGGGTTCAATTTTATGAACACAAAGATCTACATTGATAATGAGAGTACTATATGCATTGTAAAGAATCCAGTATTTCACTCCAAAACAAAGCATATTGAAATTAGGCACCACTTTATTAGGGATGCTTATAAGAAGAAACTTATCCAGGTGCTAAAGATTCACACTGATGGCAATGTAGCTGATCTTTTAACCAAAGCTTTTGATGTTAGCAGGTTCAATTTCTTGATTGTTAACATTGGAATGATCAATCAATAGGCTGTATTAGTTAAGGGGAGGCAAGTTGATTTGTTGTATAATTTGTATGAAGTGTTCTGTGAGCAGAAGAATCTTGACGATGGTGATGTTTTTCATAGAGTTATTTGGGTTCCAGAGAGTAATTGGAAAGAGCTATCGATGGTACTAAAGAACTCTTGTTGCCAGACTTGTTTAATTTTTGGTTAACAAAATTTAGTACCGATAGGCTTATAGTTAGTACCGACAGGCAAAGTTTGTACCGCTATAAAGCCATTGGAGAAAATACTGCCAAGCGTCTAAAGTGTAAATTGTAACGGTTTCTTTGATCTTGGGTTTGTTCAACTTATATAAACCCATCTCAATTGCACAATATACTCACATACTATCTCTTAATCACTCTCTTCTAAAACAACCCTAGTCTTTTCATCACCGACAACCATTAATTCGTCAAGAATGGCCGCTCTTGAATCATGCCCTAAACACAACATGATCGCTTACTTAGAGAAGACTGATGGGAATGCTAAGTTCCATGAGATTATGTACTTTCTTACACGAAGCTCAGTTCACAATGCTCTCACTGTAAGTCTTGTAGTCTATACTACCTTTGTTGAACAGTTCTAGATGTCTGCTAAATCTAAAACAATCAACAATGTTAGGTATATTACTACCACAGTTGCTGGCAAGCCTATAACTATTGATATTTGCTGATACACACATCTTTTATACCCCGTAAAACACTATAAATTGGACTAAAAATGCTAAAATATGCTTAATTATATTTCAAATTTGTTTGTTTGGTATTTTTAAAGTCTAGCTGTAAAATGAATTTGAGAACGTGAGCAAAAACGGGTATTACAGGCTTGTCGCGATTACAAGTGCTTAATATCAAAATCGAAGACAACGTCGTGAGGAAGTCCCCAATGCATGTCATTGGAAAAAGCACGAGAAAATAGTCTAACGGTGGCCTTCAAATTTTATTAGCCAGCCCGTAACCCATTTATATGGGTCGGGCCAACCCATTATTTGCAAAAGCCCATTAATAATAAGCCCAACAAAGAAGAAAAAATCTGATTGAAGAATGGTGACGTAAGCATGACGACGGCGGCACGTGACATTCAAAATAAATCAAAATGTAGCTATGGTGCTTGTCACTACACAAGTGGGCCCCCCCCCAAATATTTTTAAAGACCAATCGACACGTGGCAGGGGCATATTTATATCTATCAAAAATTCAAATAGCATTACGAGTTAAATGAACCAACTGCCAAATAAGTGCGTGATTGAATGAAGCTTTCAAGTAGAGCACGTGGCATCATCTCAACGGCTGCGTACTCTTTCTGAAATTACTCGATCCGAGGGAGTACTAAACAAAGCCAATGATTGGCTTATTAACCTCCTAATGATTGGGCAAAATTACAATATTAACCCCCCTCACACCCTTTAAATCAACACGCTCCCCTCTATTTTCTACACTTAGTCTTTAGTTTTTTTAGTTTAGTTTTTTTTTGTTTTTAGCTTATTTCATTTTAGTGATAGCTTATTTTGTTTTTCTGGCTTATTGTATCTAGCTCATTTTCACAACTTAGAATAGATGTCATAAATTGGTTTAAAGTTGATATAGATTCTCATTTTGCTTCTTTGTTTGCTTATTCTTTCATTCTAAACTTTGTTTTCCGTTTTGGCTTATTCTATAAGCCATAATTTCGTGCTTATTTCCGTGTGTTAGGATTTATGTTTTCCTAACTTAGTACCGACAGTACAAATAGTTAGTACTAATAGTTATAGTTAGTACCGACAGTACAAAATGTAAGTACTGATCAATTAGTTAGTACTGTTAGTAGAAAATAGTTAGTACCGTTTATGAGATATGTGTGAGATATTTTAGGAAAAGATATGTATGCGATTTGTAAGCCTGTTAGGGTTTTAATCCTTGGTCTATAAAAGTGATTCCCATTGGCATAGTTAGAACCATATGACCTAAGATATCTTCACAGCAAAAATCAAATCTAAATAGTTAGTAAACTGTAATCATTCAAAAGCAGATTAATAGAAATTATTAATTAGTTCTACATTGTTTTTCTAGTACTGTGTTGAGATTCCGGCATCAACATATAATATTCAAATCAGTGTTCTTCTGTATAGTCAACTGTATTTATACATTTTGGCTATCATCCTTAATAGGCTGCAGAGATCTATTCAGTTAGGGACTCACAAGTGGTATCAGAGCCTGTGAGAAACTCTGAATAAGAAGAACAATCTAATCCAGCAATAAACCTTCAACATGTCTGCATCACAAGAAGAAATTCCACCACCACCACCACCTCCACCTTCATCACAAACACCAACCCAACAAACTCCTCATACAGTATCAACCATCAAGCTGCCTATTCTCAAAAAGGGAGAATATGATATATGGGTTATGAAAATGGAGCACTATTTGGCCCATACAGACTATATAATATGGGAGGTTATACAAAATGTAATGGACATGTCACAATACACTACAGATACATAAGTAATCAAATTAAGGTATTATTCCTCCTATAACTGCTGAAAGATATTGTAGCCATAGAAAAAGAGAGAAAATCAAGGACACCTAGCATATGCCCTACCATAAGATCATCTGCTAAGTACCATAAGAATCTGATGCAAAAGAGATGTGGGATGCCATCAAGTCTAGATTTGGTAGAAATGACGAATCCAAGAAGATGCAAAAGTATATCTTGAAGCAACAGTTTGAAGGATTCTCTGTATCCAACACAGAAGGGCTTCACAAAGGCTATGACAGATTCTAAAGTCTTCTGAGTCAGTTAGAAATTCATGGAGCAGGTGTATCCACTGAGGATGCAAATCAAAAATTCCTAAGATCTTTACCTTCGGCCTGGTCACAAGTTTCCTTGATAATGAGAATCAAACCAGGAGTGGATAGTCTAAGTTTTGATGATTTATACAATAATCTAAGAGTCTTTGAGAGTGATATAAAAGGCTCTACTGCATCATCCTCAAGCCCGTAAAATGTAGCTTTTGTCTCTGAGAACACCAGCAGTACTAATGAAGTTAGTACCGCTTATAGTGTTCCCAATCTTTCTGGCCAAAACTCAAAGTAGAACAAACTTCTCAAACGCATTACTTGCAATCACTCAAGTTACCCTGCAACTAATCATGAAAGGACTTGTGGAACAGATTGATGAATATGACCCTTAAAGAAATGGACTTGAAATGGCAAATGCCAAGCTCTTAATGAGAAAGAAAAAGTTTACAAGAAGACTGTTAAAAAGCTACAATATTTGATGCAAAAGAACTTGTTGTCTTAGATAAACCAAAGTGGAATGCTACAATTGCCACAAAACAGGGCACTTTGCTAGAGAATGTAGAATCAAGGGAACTCAAGATAACAGGAGGACGGATGCATGGAATTCTGGAAACAAGGATGGGAGCAGAGCTGGACAGAAGGAGGATTCTAAAGCATTGGCTACAATTGAGGGAGAAGGTAATAGATTGACAAATCTATTCTGACATGATAATATGCTTTGATGGCTTGGCAACCGCTCAGACTCAGACACCAGAGGTAAATTTCATGTTCAAATAAGTGTAAAAGAGTCTTTATGCTAATATTTTAAAACACTATATGATGCTCAGAGAGAACAACTTATTTGATGCAGAGCATAAAATAAAGGCATATACTCAAGGTCCTTTAAGAAGTTGAAGCACAGTTTAGTTTGCTCATCAAACAAGGAAAACATTGGTATGAACAAAAGATAAAGTTTATTAAAATAGATTTAGAGATAAAATAGATGTTCTCACATACAATAAGAAATTATTACAAAAGCTCAAAAAGAAAAAGAAGATTTAAAGGCAAAGTAGATAAAATGTCATAATTCTTTCTAAGAATCTTAGTAAACTGCTATGTACCCAAAAGATTGCTAATTAAAGTTGGGCTTGGTATGCTAGGGGATCACAGATATGAAGTGTATTTTGAGGCTATGAAAATGAAGTGTTGCAGAGTGTTTTTATGAATAAAGAAAGTGAGATAGAAAACCAACCTTTGTATGATAGGTTTGTTACAGCAGAAGGAATGCATGCTGTACCCCCACCCATGACAGGGAATTACATGCCTTCAGGACCTGATGTAGAAATAGATGATTCTAAATTTACATATGGTCCAAAACAGACTCAACCTAGTAAATCTGAATCATAATCAAGTGATTTTGATACCTGTGAATCTAACATTAGTACAGAACCCTCTGAATTAGTGTCTGAACCAGTTGTCAATGAATCTAATGTAGAATGTCAACCTAAGGTCTGGTCTGATGCTACTATCATTGAGGAGTATGAATCAGATAGTGAAGATGAGTGTGTGTCTATACCAACAAAACAACAAGAAACACCACCCCACCTAAAAAAAAAGGGGGTTTTTTGCTAATAAGCAAGTAAAAACTCTCTAGGGAAACTGTAAGAATCAATACACACATAGCCAAAAACCTAAAGTATTTGATAAGACAGAGTTGGGGATGGGATTACTGTGTAAAGCATGTTTGTATGTGTAGTCATTAATCATTTAATTAGAGATTGTGATTTCCCATAGAAGAGGATTGCAAGAAAAGCTTGATTAAACAATGGTTGGAATAATGTGCAAAGAGTGAATAAACAAAACCAATTTGTTCCTTCAGCAGTACTAACTAGAACTGGTATAATTCCAGTTAATACTGCTAGAACTAGCGGTACTAAAAATTTTAGTACTGCTAGGCAAAGTGTTAACAGACAGACAGTACTAACTAGTACTGCCATGAAAGTTAATACTGTTAAGCCCATTGTGAATAGAGTTAGACCAGCAAATGTTTTTTACAAAACTCATTCATCATCCTCAAGACCTTTCAAAAAGCCAACAGTACTTAGAACAGATTTTTCAAAACAAAAAGTTAATACTGCTAAGGTAAATGCAGTTAGTACTGTTGGGGGAAAAAGGGAAACTGCTGTTAAGCCCTCAGCATGTTGTAATTAGAGACCACAAAGATACCATGGTGGATCCAAATACAATGGTGGATCCGTCTTGGAAAATGTTACACATTGTCAAAGATCCACTAGACAGACTTCAATCCCCAAACAGGCTGGGTCCCTAAGTGAGAAACTAATCTTTTCTTTTAATGTGCAGGATTGTCCACATAAAGCTCTAAAGAATAAGAGGAATCGTTTGGATGAGTGTGGAATGTCCAGCACATGACTGGAATAAGGCCTACCTTGCTGAATTTCAAGACTTAATGGGGCCCAATTTTCTTTGGAGTTTTGTAAGGTTATATCAAAGTAAAAGGTAAAAGTTAAAACTGGTAAGTTTAGAATTAGATGATGTATGCTTTTGTAAAAGAACTTCAGCATTTCATCTCTATCTGTGTCCAATTGTGACAAAAAGAACAAGGTTCTGTTTACTGACTCTGAATGTCTTGTTTTGTCTTTTGAGTTTAAGTTACTTGATGAAAATTAAGTATTACTTAAAATCCCCAGACAAAACAATATGTACAGTTTCAATTTAGAGAACATTGTTCAGATCAGGAGGATTGGCCTGTTTAATGCAAAGGCCATAACTGATGAATCTAACAAATGGCATAGGAGGTTGGGTCATGTTAATTTCAAAAACCTAAACAAACTTGTGAAGGGAAACCTTGTAAGAGGTTTACCTTCAAAGATTTTTCAAAATGACCACACTTGTGTTGCTTTTCAGAAAGGAAAGCAACACAAGGCCTCTTGTAAGGCCAAAACAGTAAGTTCTATAGTCCATTCCTACACTTCTTCAAATGGATTATGTTGGACCTCACACATCTGAAGGAGCTAAACCACATGACCTATTCCTAGTTATCATAGATTATTTTTAGCAATTTAGTTGGGTATTTTTCTTAAGAACTAAGGATGAAACCTAGTGCAATTACCTTGATTACTTATAAGACAGATAGAGAACCAAGTGAATCAAAAAGTTAAAACTATTAGATGTGATAATGGTACAGAATTTAAGAACAGGGATGTGATTGAATTCTGTGGGTCAAAAGGAATCAAGAGGGAATACAGTAATGCCAGAACTCCACAACAAAATGGAGTTGCTGAAAGAAAGAATAGGACCCTTATTGAGGCTGCAAGGACCATGCTTGCAGATTCATTTCTACCTAACACTTTTTGGGCTGAAGCAGTTAGTACTGCTTGTTATGTTCTAAACAGGGTATTAGTGACCAAGCCTCATAATAAGACACCTTATGAACTTTTAACTGGTAAAATACCAATTATAAGTTATATAAGACCTTTTAGGTGCCATATGACCATCTTGAATACCATTGACCACCTGGGCAAGTTTGCTGGAAAATCAGATGAGGGATTTTTAGTTGGGTATTCTCTATAAAGCAAGGCTTTTGGAGTATACAATTTAGAAACCAAAAGAGTTGAAGAAAACCTGCATATCAATTTCTTGGAGAACAAACCAAATATAGCAGGGAAAGAACCAACTTGGCTTTTTGATCTTGATTATTTAACTGATTCTATGAATTATCATCCTGTTAGATCAGAGAATCAAGCTAACCTACATGCAGGTCAACAAGAAGCTAACCAAAATACAGGTCAACAAGAAGCTAACCAAAATGCAGGTACAGAAGACATTATTGATGCAGGGGATTCTGAAAAAGAAGATGGATCTGCTCAAGACTCCTTTGTACTGCCAATTTGGCCTTCTTATTCTTCACCAATCACTCTTGCTTTAAAATCAGATGATAAGAGAGAAGGTCCAAGAGAGGAAGAACAAGTCTTTATGGATGAACTTGAAAGACTTAAGAGACAAGAAAAGGAAGCTAATAAGGAAGCTGAAGCTCTCAGGAAGAAGTTTGAGACCTTGGTTATACAAGAAGGAGCTACTAAGACTAGCAGTACTAACATTTTTAGTACTGTTAGCACACCAGCTAAAGCTAGCAGTACTAACCTAGTTAATACTGTTAGCATACCAGTTAGTACTGCCAGTCCTCATAAGGGACTATCTCTTTCTGATCTAACAAATCCTGAAGAAGATGACTCAGAAATACCTCCACTTGAGGATATTTATCAACATTCCACTAAGGGTATCTTCACTACTTCATCTTATGATGATGATGGTGCAGTGGCTGACTTCACAAACCCGTATAATCACGTTGTGAATTGTTAGTCCCAATTCCCACATCAAGGATTCCTCCTCTCATCTACATCACTTATTCTGGAGAACCACCTCATCAGTTCAAACAAAAGCAAACTACAATAAAAGTTCTGGAGCCTCATTTTTTGTTAGCTATGTTCAAAAGCAAAGAGAAATAATCAAAGGACTTCCAGCACTATTATTGCTTGTTTCCTGTCTCAACATGAACACCAAGAAGATTTCAGATGCTCTTAAAGATGAAAGCTGGTTGAGGCTAATGCCAAGTAAGAATTGTTTTGTAGTTTTAGATACCGAAGTTTGGGTCATAGTAGATTTGCCTTATGGGAAGAAGGCTATCGGTACAAAGTGGGTGTATCAAAATAAGAAGGATGAAAGAGAGTTTGTTGACAGAAATAAAGCAAGGTTAGTGGCGTCAGGGACATAGCAAGAGGAAGGGATAGACTATGATGATGTTTTTTCTCTTGTGGCCAAACTTGAAGCCATATAGATCTTTTTATCCGTTATCCTCATATAAGGGCTTTATAGATCCTATCATGGATGTGAAAAGTGCCTTCAATTATGGGAAAAATTGATAAAGAAGTATATGTGTCTCAACCACCAGGTTTTCTAGATCCTAAATATCCCCAGAAAGTCTACAAAGTGGTAAAAGCTCTGTATGGGTTACATCAAGCTCCTAGAGCCTGGTATGCTACTTTATCCACTTTTTTGTTGAAGAATGGATACAAAAGAGGAACCATTGACAAAACTCTCTTCCTAAAGAAGGACAAACATGATATCATACTAGTTGTAAGTCATGTGAATTGATTTCATCCTTGGGCTACACAGAAATCTGGTGTGATGAGTTTGAGCATTAATGACGGTAGATTTCAGATGAATTATCGATGGGAATATCACTTTCTTTCTGGATTACAAGTCAAACAGCAGGAAGATGGTATCTTTATAGTCAAATAAGTATTTGCAGATCCTAAGAATTTAACTTTGCAAATGTTAGGACTGCTAGTACACCAAATGAGACACAAGAAGCTTTAGACAAGGATGATGAAGCCAGTGGATGTGGATGACCCATATCTATAGATCCATGATTGGCTCTTTAATGTACTTGACTGCTTCTAGGCCTGATATTATGTTTGTAGTCTATGCTTGTTCTAGGTTTCAGGTCACACCAAAGTCTTCCCATTTAAGTGCAGTCAAGAGGATTTTTAGGTATCTAAAGGGCAAACCCAAACTAGGTCTTTGGTATCCTAGAGTGTCTTCATTTGACCTGGAATCTTACTAAGATAGTGACTATGCTGGAGCAAATCTTGACTGAAATCCACAAAAGAAGGTTGTCGAATTTCTTGGCATGAGACTCATCTCTTGGCAATGCAAAAAGCAGACCATTGTGGCTACTTCTACTACAGAGGCACAATATGTTGCTGCTGCAAGCTCTGGGGCAATTTTTGTGGATTTCAAAAAATCCAAATGATAAGACTATGGTTTCAACTTCATGAACACAAAAATCTACATTGATAATGAAAGCACCATTTGCATTGGTGAAAGAAACAGTATATCATTCCAAAACAAAAGCACATGCTATTAGGCAACCACTTCACAAGATATGCATATGAAAAGAAACTCAATCAGGTGCTTAAAATCCACACTGATGACAATGTAGCTGATTTACTCACCAAGGCATTTGATGTTAGCCGGTTTCAGTTCTTGGTTGTTACTATAGGGATGATAAATCCATAAGCTGCATTAGTTAAAGGGAGGCAATATGCTATTTTGTATAGTTTGTATGAAGAAACAAGTTAACCATATGTGATGCTTTTCTAGAGGTTTTATAGCTTTTAGAGGGTCATTTAGAAGAGTTAATGATGGTACTGAAGCACTCCTGATACTTACATTGTTCATTCTTTTGGTTGGACAAAGTTATACCGCTAGTGCAGTTTATAACCGCTAAAAGATTGAAGAAAAATACCGCCAGGGGTACAAAGTATAAATTGAAATGGTTTCCTTAAAATTAGGTCTCCTAAACCTATATAAACCCATCTCAATTGTGCAGTTCCCTACGCATTCTCTCTCTAAAATACATTCGCATTTCCAAGCCCTAATATCTCTCTTAACGACGATCTCTCTTTCAAGTACAATGGCTGTTCTTGATTCATGTCCTAAGCACAACATGGTCGCGTATCTGGAGAAGTCTGAAGGGAATGCAGAGTTTCACGAGATCATTGATTTTCTTAAGCGCAGTTCCATTCATCATGCTCTCACTGTAAGTCCTGTTGTTTCTACTACATTTGTTGAACAGTTTTGGACGTCTGCTAAGTCCAAAATAATCAACAATGTTAGGCACATTACTGCCAAAGTAGCTGGCAAGTCTGTGTCTATCTCTGAGGCATCAATAAGAAGTGATCTTCTTTTTGATGATGCTGATGGGATAGACTCATTACCTAATCAGGCTATATTTGATGCTATACAGCTTATGGGGTATGAGGGGGATTTAACAGTGTTAACATTTAATAAAGCTTTGTTTTCACCCCAATGGAGGTTTTTATTTCATACAATGAATCATTGTCTTAGTTCAAAAAGTACCTCTTGGGATCAAATTCCTACTAATATTGCCACTGCTGTCATCTGCTTAACATCTAATCAGAAGTATAATTTTTCTAAATTAATTTTTGATGGTATGCTTAGACATTTAGATGCTAAGAAGAAGTTTGTAATGTACCCACGTTTTATTTCTATCTTTTTAGGTAACCAACTAGCTAATGTGTCTGTACCTTTAGATCATTTTCCTGTAAATACTTTAACTAGTAAAGTCTTTTCTTTTATGGTTAAGAAGGGTAAACATTTCTCAGGAAAAGTCACTCCTTTGTTTGCTACTATGTTGGTCCAACCAACTCAGGATGAGGGTGCTAATTTAGAAAGACCATTTGAAGCACAACCTTCACCCTCTCCTGCTCCTACTAGTGAAGTACCTAATGAGCCACAGACTGACTCATCTCCTGCTCAAACTAGTGAGGTACCTTTTGAGCACCAGACTAACCTATCCCTAAGTCCTTTACCCATTCCTTTAATTCCTGATTCTATCCCAAAAACTTCTGGTGAGAATCTTGGAGGTCATTCATCCAGTGATAAATCCCTTTTAAGGACTGAGGGTGAAATGACTATCCAAAGTGTGTATGATATTTGTCTCTCTTTATGTGCACAGGTTTCAGATCAAGCCAAGGAAATACAACAATTGAAGTCTCAAATCACAAAGTTCAAGAAGCAAGCTAAACCTGTTATCAAACATCAGAGAGCATGGCTGAAAATTGTCTCATTAAAGAAAAGATTCCCAAGCAAGAGCTTCTCAAATAGTATGTATCCAAACAAGGGAGGAAGTTTGCTAAAGGTGAATCATCAGTTCAAAGAGATCCTCTGTTTGATGAAGTTCCTGAAGATACTGCTAATCATATGGAAACAGTGAATGCTCAGGATGAAGGGAGGACAAGAGAAATGGTGGATGAAGACAAGGAGATTGATGAGAAAATACTTAGTACTAAAGATGTACTTAGTACTGACAAGGAGGGAGTTAGTACTGATATGGAGAAAGTTAGTACTGACAGACCAAATAAAGGTACTGAAGAGACAAATAAAAGTATTGAAGAGCACATTGAAGGCACTGAAGAGCAAGTTGAAAGTACTGATGGGCATAAGAAAGGTACTGAAGAAGAAATTGCTAATCAAGTTACTCAAACATCCACTCAAACACCTTCATCTACAATATTTGGAGATGATGAGACAATAGCTAAGGTTCTTCTCAACATTAGTCAAGCCAAGGCAGTTTCTAAAGAGAAGGAGAAAGGTGTAGAGTTGAAGGATGTTGAAGAAACTGACAGACCTGGACCTACTTCTACAAGATCACTTTTTACATTGAAGCCTCTTCCAAAGATTGATCCAAAAGACAAAGGAAAGAAGAAAATTTAAGAGGATGATGAATCTGAAAGTGAATCTGATGGTATACCTAAAGATGAGAAGAAGTTTAAACAGCTTGAAAGTGATGAAGAGATGGCTAGGAAAATACAAGAAGAGTGGGAAGGTGAAGAAGAAAGAAACAGAATAGCTAAAGAAAAAGCTGCTAATGAAGCTCTTATAAGAAACTTTGATGATATAAAGGCAAGGATTGAGGTAGATAGACTTCTTGCTGAGAAACTTCAAGAACAAGAAAGAGAGCAATTTTCAATAGAAGAAAGAGCTAAGTTTCTTCCTGAAACAATTGCTTCTCAAAGAAAATTCCTTGCTCAACAAAGATCAGAAGCTATAAGGAACAGACCACCAACGAAGAATCAATTGAGGAATCAAATGATGACCTACTTAAAGCATGTAGGAAACTTTAAGCATGCTGAATTGAAAATCAAGAAGTTTGAGGAAGTATAAGCTTTATATGAGAAGATTAAGAGGTCAGATGAAGATTTTATCTCTATTGGGTCTGCTAAAGATGAAAGATTGATTAAAAAGATGAATGAGAAAGGAGTTGATTCCTCTAAAAGTGAAGTACTCAAGGAGGAAAGTAAAGAAGAAGTTCAGAAGGAGAGTAAAGAAGAAGAAAGTACTAGAAAGAGAAAGCTTGGTACAAGGAAAAAGATGAAGTCAAGGAAAAGAAGATATATTCAAAACACTTCTGAAGATGATAGTGAGAAAGAGAATGATGAGCTAAGATTACACTTAACTATAGCTCCAGATGAGGAAAAAGAAGTGGATTATGAAATACTTGACAGGAAATATCCTATCAAAGAATGGAAAACAAAGTGTCTTGGAACTAAACCACAGATTGATCAAGCTAAAGACTTAGAGGAAATAAATCATAATGTGGTGATTAGAAGCAATGGACAGAAGAGATACTTTAGTACTTTGATGAGAGTATTGTCCATATTTGATAGAGAGGATTTGAATGCTGTGTACCAACTGGTGATGGACAGATTTCAAGATGAGATTCCTGAAGGTTTTGACAGAGTACTTTGGGGAGATTTGATGGTGATGTTCAAACCAGATGATGAAAATGAGTTTTGGAATTCATAGCTAGATTGGATTATAGTAAGTTGGAAGTTGCATAGTTCTTCAGGAGTACATACCTTAGTGACTGAGACAGGGATAGTCATTCATATGCTTGTAGAAAAGAAGTATCCTTTGAGAAAGGAAGTACTGATGCAGATGTTGAAATTGAAGTTAGAATCTGAAGAGGACAGTACAATGGCATTAGAGTTGATTAGGTTTATCAAGAAGTTACTTGGAGAGTTAGAACCTGAGGAATGAGGTTAATAGGATTGAGAAGGGTTTGAGTGTTGGCTAACCACCACACAACAAATGGTCATCAGTTCACCATGCTTAACAGGCATAAGAACTGGCTAGTCCATAAGCACACGACTTGTGTAAGACTTTCAATCCGTTTTTGGTTGACAATTTACCAAAAATTGTTAGTGTTATCAACTCACCTTGCTTCATGGTAAAGAGTTGGCTAGTCCATGATTAAACAGTTCATGGTAAAGACTAATCAAATCTGTTGATAGCTGATAGTTTGCTAAAAACTATATGGTTTATCAATGCACCATGTTATAGCAATGAAGCATTGGCTAGTCCAAAAGCAAACAGTATTTGGTATAGACAAATCAATTCCGTTGATGGTTGATAGTTTACCAAAAACTGTATGGTAATTAACTCACCATGTTTTTAAAATGAAGAGTTAACTATCCCAGAGCAAACGGCTACTGGTAAAGGAACATCAAATCCGTTGATGGCTGGTAGTTTGCCAAAAACTACAAAGCCAACTTAGTTGGATTGTTGCTGAAAAGATGTTGCTGTGTTGCTGAGAAGACAAAGTTGCTGCTGAAGAAGGATAGAGTTTTAAAAGATCAAGAGATGATTGAGTGTTTGGATACATCCTCTATGCATTAAAGAAGATAAAAGAAACATGAAGTTAAAAAGAGTTCAACATTTATGTTTAAGGGAGGATTGTTAGGTTTCATGTTTTCCTAAACTTAGTACCGACGGTATAAATAGTTAGTACCGTTAGTTATAGTTAGTACTGACAGTACAAAGTGTTAAATACTGCTCAGTTAGTTAGTACCGCTAGAATAAAATAGTTAGTACCGCGTATGAGATATTCTAGGAAAAGATATGTATTATTTGTTAGCGTTTTGTAAGCCTGTTAAGGTTTATCCTTAGTCTATAAAAGGATCTCTCTTGGCATAGTTAGTTATATGACCTCAATATATCTCATAGCAATATCATATCATAATAGTTAGTAATCTATAATCGTTCTAAAGCAGATTAATAGATGTTATTGTTATTCATTATTTTTCTTAGTACTTGTGTTAAGATTCCGCATTAGCACATAGTATTCATAGTCAGTGTTTCTATATAGTTAAACTGTATTTATACAAGTTGACTATCATCCTTAATAGGCTACAAAGATCTATTCCTAAAGGACTCACAATGCAATATAGAGTTTGAATCATTTTTTTCACAAAGCGTTTCAAGTCAAAATAATCAATTTTAATAGCACGTCCAAACACCCCTTACTTATATTTATAGAATTAGATAAGGGTCCTTTCCAATCAATGATTACCCACCTTGTACGTTTTTCCGTCTACCATATCAACTGATCTGTCACTAGGGCATGGCATACGCTACAAATTTTACTTTAGTATGAACCTGGATTCATTAATGAAGATAGAATACTATTTGGCCCATACTGATTATCCAATCTGGGAGGTAATACAAAATGGGAATGGTCCTGTATCAATCACTACAGATACATCAGGACAAATTAAGGTTTTTCCTCCTAGAACTGCAGAAGAGATTGTAGCCAGAGAAACAAGAGATAGACTAACAAGCATAGGCACTCACCTTTCACTTATGGCACCAACCAGAAGATCATCTTGTAAAGTTCCATAAGATAACTGATGCAAAAGAGATGTGGGATGCCATCAAGTCTAGATTTGGTGGCAATAACGAATCCAAGAATATGCAGAAGTACATCTTGAAGCAACAGTTTGAAGGATTCTCTATATCTAACACAGAAGGCCTTCATAAAGGTTATGACATGTTCTAAAGTCTCTTGAGTTAGTTAGAGATTCATGGAGCAGGTGTATCTACTGAGGATGCAAATCAAAAATTTCTAAGATCTCTACCTTCTGCTTGGTCACAAGTTTCCTTGATAATGAGGAACAAACCAGGGGTGGACACTCTGAGTATTGATGATTTATACAATAATCTAAGAGTCTTTGAGTGTGATATAAAAGGCCTTCTACAGGCACAACACATGTAGCGGGTGTAGAGTCATCCTCTAGCCAGCAAAATGTAGCTTTTGTCTCTAAGAACACTAGCAGTACTAATGATGTTAGTACCGCTTATTATGTTCCTAATCCTTCTGGTCAAAACTCAAAGTATGAACAAACTTCATCATACTCATTGCTTGCTAATCAATCAAGTTTCCCTCAACTGGATCATTATAGACTTGGAACAGATTGATGAATTATGTACCTTGAAGAAATTGACTTGAGCAAGTGGCAAGTGGCCACGATCTCAATGAGAATGAAGAAGTTTTACAAGAAGACTGGTAGAAAGTTACAATTTGATGCAAAAGAACCTGTTGGCTTTGATAAAACTAAAGTGGAATGCTACAATTGTCACAAAACAAGGCATTTTGGTAGAGAATGTAGAATCAAGGGAACTCAAGATAACAAAGAGTAGTGATGCATGGAATTCTGGACATACAAGGCTGGAGAGGCAAACTCTAGAAAGAAGGAGGATTCTAAACGCATTTGGTGAGCTAAGCGATGGAGAAGGAGTGGACTAGTCAAATCATTCAGAAGATGAAGATTATGCTTTGATGGCTTGCAACGGCTTAGACTCAGACACAAAGGTTAAAATGTCTTCTGTTCAATTAGTGAATCTATGAAACTTATGCTAACCATTAAAAACTCATGATGCTCAGATAGAACAACTAAGTGATGCTAGCATAAGGAAACAATAAAGGCATATGCCTCAAGGTCTTAATAAATTGAAGCACAGTTAGTTGCTCATCAACAAGGTCAACTTTGGTATGAACAAAAGATAAAGTTTATGAAAATAGATTTAGATGATAAAATAGATGTTCTCACGTACCATAAGAAATTGTTGGCAGAAGCTCAAAAAGAAACAGATGATTTAAAAGCTAAAGTAGAAAAATGGCACCATTCCTCTAAGAATCTTGGTAAACTGCTAAAATAGTTCTTAGATGACGTGGCCTATGATATAATTTGGCGCTTGGGAATTTTGATCACAGATATAATGGCATTTCTGACAAGTCATTAAAATGAGGTTTTACAAAGTGTATTTAAGGGTAAGGAAAATGATTTTAATAATCCACCTTTGAATGATAGGCTTGTTAAAATAGGTGAAATGCAACTGTACCCCCACCCATAGCAGGGCATATTACAGTCTTCATGACCTGATGTAGAAATAGATGATTCTAAGTTTACCTATGGTCCAAAACAGACTCAACCTAGTGAATCTGAATCCCAAACAAGTGAATTTGATACCTGTAACTCTAACATTAGTACAGAACCCTCTGAATTAGTGTCTGAACCAGTTGTCAATGAATCTAATGTAGAATGTCAACCTAAGATCTAGTATGATGCTCCTATCATTGAGGAGTATGAATCAGATAGTGAAGATGAGTGTGTGGCTATACCAATGAAACAACAAGAAATACCTAGTTTTGCTAACCAGCAAGTAAAAACTCCTAAGGAAAATGTTAAGAGTCAGTTCACACATAGTCAGAAACCTAAGGTTAATAAGAAAGAGTTTAGTTAGGGTTTTCTTGCTAGAAGCATAGATTTATGTTTGTGGTAGTTTTAGTCCATTAATAAGAGATTATGATAATCATGAAAAAACAGGATGGCTAAGATAGTTTAACTAAACAAACGAAAATATGCTAAGGGATGTTCAGGGGAGAGTAAACCAAAATGGAACAATGTGCAAAGAGTGAATAAACAAAACCAATTTGTTCCTTCAGCAGTACTAACTAGAACTGGTATAATTCCAGTTAGTACTGCTAGAGCTAGCGGTACTAAAAATGTTAGTACTGCTAGGCAAAGTTTTAACAGACAGACAGTACTAACTAGTACTGCTATGAAAGTTAATACTGTTAAGCCCACTGTGAATAGAGTTAGACCAGCAAATGTTTTTCACAAAACTCATTCACCATATTCAAGGCCTTTCAAAAAGACAACAGTACTTAGAACAGTTGTTACAAATCAAAAACTTAATACTGCTAAGGTAAATGCAGTTAGTCCTATTGGGGGACAAAGGGAAACTACTGTTAAGTCCTCAGCAGGTTGTAATTGGAGACCACAAAGAAACAACTGGCACAATATCTCCAAATATAGTGGATCCAATCTGAGAAACTGTTACACTTTCAAAGATCCACTAGGCAGACTCAAGCCCAAACAGGCTTGGGTCCCTAAGAGATTCTAATCTCTTTCTTTTATTGTGCAGGATTATCCACATAGAGCTCTAAAGAATAAAGGAATTGTTGATAGTGGATGTTCCAGGCACATGACTGGGAACAAGGCCTACCTTGCTGAATTTCAAGACTTTAATGGTGGCCCTGTTGCTTTTGGAGGAAGTAAAGGTTATATCACTGGTAAAGGTAAAATAAAAACTAGAAAGTTAGATTTTGAGGATGTGTGCTTTGTAAAAGAACTTCAGCATTTCAATCTCTTTTCTGTGTCACAAATGTGTGACAAAAAGAACAAGGTTCTGTTTACTGACTCTGAATGTCTTGTTTTGTCTTCTGAGTTTAAGTTACCTGATGAAAATCAAGTATTACTTAAAATCCCCAGACAAAACAATATGTACAGTTTCAATTTAGAGAACATTGTTCCTTCAGGAGGATTGGCTTGTTTAATTGCAAAGGCTACAACTGATGAATCTAACAAATGGCATAGGAGGTTGGGTCATGTTAATTTCAAAAATCTAAACAAACTTGTAAAGGGAAACCTTGTAAGAGGTTTACCTTCAAAGCTTTTTCAAAATGACCACACTTGTGTTGCTTGTCAGAAAGGAAAGCAACACAAGGCCTCCTGTAAGGCCAAATCAGTCAGCTCTATTAGCCACTCTTTACAACTTCTTCATATGGATTTGTTTGGACCTACATCTGTAAGGAGTTTAAACCATAAGACCTATTGCCTAGTAATCACTGATGATTTTAGCAGGTTTAGTTGGGTATTTTTCTTAAGAACTAAGGATGAAACTAGTGCAATCCTTAAGGACTTTATAAGACAGATAGAGAACCAATTGAATCAAAAAGTTAAAACCATTAGAAGTGATAATGGTACAGAATTTAAGAACAGAGATGTTATTGAATTCTGTGGGTTAAAAGGGATCAAGAGGGAATACAGTAATGCCAGAACTCCACAACAAAATGGAGTTGCTGAGAGAAAGAACAGGACCCTAATTGAGGCTGCTAGGACCATGCTTGCAGATTCATTCTTACCTAACACTTTTTGGGCTGAAGCAGTTAGTACTGCTTGTTATGTTCTAAATAGGGTATTAGTGACCAAGCCTCATAATAAGACACCTTATGAACTTTTAACTGGTAAGATACCAATTATAAGTTATATAAGACCTTTTGGGTGCCATGTGACCATCTTGAATACCATTGACCACCTGGGAAAATTTGTTGGAAAATCAGATGAGGGATTTTTAGTTGGGTATTCTCTACAAAGCAAGGCTTTTAGAGTATACAACTTAGAAACCAAAAGGGTTGAAGAAAACCTGCACATCAACTTCTTAGAGAACAAACCAAATGTTGCAGGGAAAGGACCAACTTGGCTTTTTGATCTTGATTATTTAACTGATTCTATGAATTATCATCCTATAAGATCAGAGAATCAAGCTAATCAACATGCAGGTCAACAAGAAGCTAACCAAAATGCAGGTACAGAAGATATTATTGAAGCAGGGGATTCTGGACAAGAAGATGAATCTGCTCAAGACTGCTTTGTACTGCCAATATGGCCTTCTTATTCTTCAACAATCACTCCTGATTTAAAGACAGATGAAAAGAGAGATGGTCCAAGAGAGGAAGAACAAGTCTTTATGGATGAACTTGAAAGACTTAAGAGGCAAGAAAAGGAGGCTAATGAGGAAGCTGAAGCTCTCAGGAAGAAGTTTGAGCACTTAGTGATAAAAGAAGGAGCTGCTAGAACTAGCAGTACTAACATTTTTAGTACTGTTAGCACACCAGCTAAAGCTAGCAGTACTAACCTAGTTAATACTGTTAGCATACCAATTAGTACTGCCAGTCCTCATGAGGGACTATCTTTTTCTGATCCAACAAATCCTGAAGAAGATGATTCAGAAATACCTCCACTTGAGGATATCTATCAAAATTCTACTGATGGTATTTTCACTACTTCATCTTATGATGATGAGGGTGCAGTGGCTGACTTCACAAACTTGGAAACTGTTGTGAATGTTAGTCCTATTCCCACATCAAGGATTCACTCCTCTCATCCTACAACACTTATTCTAGGAGATCCAACCTCAGCAGTTCAAACAAGAAGCAAATTGCATAAAAGTTCTGGAGCTCATGCTTTTGTTAGCTATGTTCAAAAGCAAAGGAGAAATAATCATAAGGACTTCCAGCACTGTTTATTTGCTTGTTTCCTGTCTCAACATGAACCCAAAAAGATTTCAGAAGCTCTTGAAGATGAAAGTTGGGTTGATGCTATGCAAGAAGAATTGCTGCAGTTTAAGATACAGAAAGTTTGGGTCTTAGTAGATTTGCCTTATGGGAAGAAGGCTATCGGTACAAAGTGGGTTTATCGAAATAAGAAGGATGAAAGAGGGGTTGTTGTCAGAAATAAAGCTAGGTTAGTTGCTCAGGGACATAGGCAAGAGGAAGGGATAGACTATGATGAGGTTTTTGCTCCTGTGGCCAGGATTGAAGCCATAAGGATCTTTTTGGCCTTTGCCTCATACATGGGTTTTATAGTCTATCAAATGGATGTGAAAAGTGCCTTCCTTTATGGGAAAATTGATGAAGAGGTTTATGTGTCTCAACCACCAGGTTTTCTAGATCCTAAATATCCTCAGAAAGTATACAAAGTTGTAAAAGCTCTCTATGGGCTACATCAAGCTCCCAGAGCCTGGTATGCTACTTTATCTACTTTCTTATTGAAGAATGGATACAGAAGAGGAACCATTGACAAAACACTCTTCCTAAAGAAGGACAAACATGATATCATACTAGTTCAAGTCTATGTAGATGATATCATCTTTGGGTCTACAAAGAAATCTTGGTGTGATGAGTTTGAGGCATTAATGAAGAGTAGATTTCAGATGAGTTCAATGGGAGAGCTCACTTTCTTTCTTGGATTACAAGTCAAACAGAAGGAAGATGGTATCTTTATTAGTTAGGATAAGTATGTTGCAGAAATCCTGAAGAAGTTTGACTTTGCAAATGTTAAGACTGCTAGTACACCAATTGAGACTTAGAAGCCTTTAGTCAAGGATAAGGAAGCCAATGATGTGGATGTCCATCTCTATAGGTCTATGATTGGCTCTTTGATGTACTTGACTGCTTCTAGGCCTGATATTATGTTTGCTGTCTGTGCTTGTTCTAGGTTTCAGGTCACTCTAAAGTCTTCCCATCTAAGTGCTGTCAAGAGAATTTTTAGGTACCTAAAGGGCAAACCCAAACTGGGTCTTTGGTATCCTAAAGTGTCTTCATTTGACCTGGAATCCTACTCAGATAGTGACTATGCTGGAGCAAATCTTGACAGGAAATCCACAACAGGAGGTTGTCAATTTCTTGGCAGGAGACTCATTTCTTGGCAATGCAAAAAGCAGACCATTGTGGCTACTTCTACTACAGAAGCAGAGTATGTTGCTGCTGCAAGCTGCTGTGGGCAAGTTTTGTGGATTCAAAATCAAATGTTAGACTATGGGTTCAACTTCATGAACACAAAGATCTACATTGATAATGAAAGCACCATTTGCATTGTAAAGAATCCAGTATATCATTCCAAAACAAAGCACATTGCTATTAGGCACCATTTCATAAGAGATGCTTATGAAAAGAAACTCATTCAGGTGCTTAAAATCCACACTGATGACAATGTAGCTGATTTACTCACCAAGGCATTTGATGTTAGCCGGTTTCAGTTCTTGGTTGTTACTATTGGAATGATAAATCCATAAGCTGCATTGGTTAAAGGGAGGCAATATGCTGTGTTGTATAGTTTGTATAAAGAAACATGTTAACCATAGGTGATGCATTTCCAGAGGTTTGATAGAGTTTAGAGAGTCGTTGAGAAGAGTTACAAATGGTCCTGAAGCACTCCTGATACCTACATTGTTCATTCTTTGATTGGACAAAGTTAGTACCGCCAGTGCAAAGTTAGTACCGCTGGGCAAAGTTTGTACCGCTTTAGAGACGTTAAAGAAAAATACCGCCAAGGGTACAAAGTGTAAATTGAAACGGTTTTCTTGAAATTAGGTCTCCTAAACCTATATAAACCCATCTCAATTGCGCAGTTCCTTACGCATTCTCTCTCTAAAATACATTCGCATTTACAAGCCCTAATATCTCTCTTAACGACGATCTCTCTTTCAAGTACAATGGTTGTTCTTGATTCATGTCTGAAGCATAACATGGTCGCATATTTAGAGAAGTCTGAAGGGAATGCAGAGTTTCACGAGATCATTGATTTTCTCAAGCGAAGTTCCATTCATCATGCTCTCACTGTAAGTCCTGTTGTATCTACTACATTTGTTGAACAGTTTTGGACGTCTGCTAAGTCCAAAACAATCAACAATGTTAGGCACATTACTGCCAAAGTAGCTGGCAAGTCTGTGTCTATCTCTGAGGCATCAATAAGAAGTGATCTTCTTTTTGATGATGTTGATGGGATAGACTCAATACCTAATCAGGCTATATTTGATGCTATATAGCTAATGGGGTATGAGGGGGATTTAACAATGTTAACATTTAATAAAGCTTTGTTTTCACCCTAATGAAGGTTTTTATTTCATACAATTAATCATTGTCTTAGTTCTAAAAGTACCTCTTGGGATCAAATTCCTACTAACATTGCCACTGCTGTCATCTGCTTAACATCTAATCAAAAGTATAATTTTTCTAAATTAATTTTTGATGGTATGCTTAGACATTTAGATGCTAAGAAAAAGTTTGTAATGTACCCACGTTTTATTTCTATCTTTTTAGGTAAACAACTAGCTAATGTGTCTGTACCTTTAGATCATTTTCCTGTAAATACTTTAACTAGTAAAGTCTTTTCTTTCATGGTTAAGAAGGGTAAGCATTTCTCAGGGAAAGTCACCCCTTTGTTTGCTACTATGTTGGTACAACCAACTCAGGATGAGGGTGCTTCTTCAGAAAGACCATCTGAAGCACTACCTACACCCTCTCCTGCTCCCACTAGTGAATTACCTCATGAGCCACAAACTGACTCATCTCCTGCTCAAACTAGTGAGGTACCTTTTGAGCACCAGCCTAACCAATCCCCAAGACCTTCACCCACTACTACAATTCCTGATTCTATCCCAGTTACTTCTGGTGAGAATCTTGGAGGTCATTCATCCAGTGATAAATCCCTTTCAGGGAATGAGGGTGACATGACTCTCCAAAGTGTCTATGATCTTTGTCTCTCTTTATGTGCACAGGTTTCAGATCAAGCCAAGGAAATACAAGACTTGAAGGCTCAGATCACAAAGCTCAAGAAGCAAGCTAAACCTGTCATCAAGCACCATAAAACATGGCTGAAAAGTGTCTCATTGAAGCAAAGATTCCCAAGAAAGAGCTTCTCAAAGAAACATAGGGTGCACAAAGAGTCTGTATCCAAACAAGGGAGGAAGTTTGCAAAAGGTGAATCATCAGTTCAAAGAGATCCTCTGTTTGATGAAATTCTTGAAGATACAGTTGATCATATGGAAACAGAGAATGCTCAAAATGAAGGGAGGACAAGGGAAATAGTGGATGAAGACAAGGAGATTGAGGAGAATGTACTTAGTACTGAAGATGTACTTAGTACTGACAAGGAAGGAGTTAGTACTGACATGGAGAAAGTTAGTACTGACAGACCAATAGTTAGTACTGACGGATCCAAAGTTAAAACTGACAGGCGATTTGAAAGTACTGATGGGCAAAATGAAGGTACTGAAGAGAACTTAGAAGGTACTGAAGAGCACATTGAAGGTACTGAAGAGCAAGCTGAAAGTACTGATGGGCATAATAAAGGTACTGAAGAGTAAGTTGAAAGTACTGATGGGCATAAAAAAGGTACTGAAGAAGAAATTGCTGCTCAAGCCACTCAAACATCCACTCAAACACCCATTTCTAAAATATTTAGAGATGATGAAACAATAGCTAAGGTTCTCCTCAACATGAGTAAAGCCAAAGCAGTTTCTAGAGAAAAGGAGAAAGGTGTAGAGTTGAAGGATATTGAAGAAGCTGACAGACCTAAGCCTACCTCTACAAGATAACTTCTCACATTAAAGCCTCTTCCAAAAATTAATCCAAAAGACAAAGGAAAGAAGAAAATTGAAGAGGAGGATGAATCTGAAAGTGAATCTGATGGTATTCCTGAAGCTGAGAAAAAGTTTAAACAGCTTGAAAGTGATGAAGAGATGGCTAGGAAAATGCAAGAAGAATGGGAAGGAGAAGAGGAAAGAAGCAGAATAGCTGAAGAAAAAGCTGCCAATGAAGCTCTTATAAGAAACTTTGATGATATAAAGGCAAGGATTAAGGCAGATAGACTTCTTGCTATAAAGCTTCAAGAACAAGAAAGAGAGCAATTTACAATTGAAGAAAGAGCAAAGTTCCTTCATGATACAATTGCTGCTCAAAGAAAATTCCTTGCTCAACAAAGATCAGAAGCTATCAGGAACAGACCACCAACCAAGAATCAACTAAGAAATCAAATGATGACCTACTTGAAGCATGTAGGAAACTTCAAGCATGCTGATTTGAAAACCAAGAAGTTTGAGGAAATACAAGCTCTGTATGAAAAGATTAAGAGGTCAGATGAAGATTTCATTTCTATTGGGTCTGCTGAAGATGAAAGACTGATCAAAAAGATGAATGAAAAAGGAATTGATTCCTCTAACAATGAAATGGTCAAGGAGGAAGATAAAGAAGAAGAAGGTACTAAGAAAAGAAAGGGAGGTCATATCAAAATGATTGCAAGGAAAAAGGCAAGAAAACAATCTGATGTTGACAGTGAGGATGAACATAAAAAATGCCTGAAGATTGTTACATTTGAAAGTATCTTAGACAGTGAGATAATGGAGAAGAAATCAGTTATTGCTAGATTGAACAAGGTATCATCACCAGATGGAGATTATCTTGTTATCTACAGAGCCAATGGGAATTTTAGGGCTTTCAACTATCTCATGGAGGTACTTCATATCTTTGATAGACAAGATCTATTTCATCTGTATGACTTGATAAGGGATCAGTTCTCAGAAGTTACATTAGATGGATTTGAATTGATTCTTTGGGGAGACTTGAAGATTATGATGGAATCCTCAACAGAAGGGAATGAACAAAGTGACTTCTGGAGTGGTCAACAAGATTGGAAGATTGTCACATGGAGGTTGTATGAATCATGTGGAGTCTGCATACTGAGATTTGATGGTTATGTTCAATCCAGATGATGAAAATGATTTTTGGAATGCATAGCAGGATTGGAAGATTGTGAGTTGGAAGCTACATAGTTCTTCAGGGGTACATACACTAGTGACTGAAACAGGATTAGTCGTTCATATGCTGGTAGAAAAGAAGTATCCTTTGAGAAAGCAAGTACTGATGCAAATGCTAAAGTTGAAGTTAGAGTCTGAAGAAGACAATACTATGTCATTGGAGTTGATCAGGTTTATCAAGAAGATATCTTGCAGAGTCTAGAACCTGAAGGATCAAGATGATGGATTGACGGAAGGGTTGAGTGTTGGCTAACCAACAACACAACAAATGGTCATTAGTTTCACCATGCTTACAGGCATAGGAACTGACTAGTCTTAAGCAAACGGCTCTCTGTGGGAAAGATCTTTCAAAAATCGTTTCTGGTTGAATATTTTACCAAAAATTATAAGGAGTTTCTTCAATACTCACCTTTGCTTCTGTGGTGAAAGAGTTGCTTAGTTCCATGATCAAACAGTTATGGAGTATAGACTAAATCAAATCTGTTGTATGATAGTTTGCTAAAACTATTATGGTTTAATACAATGCACATGTTATGGCAATGAAGCATTGGCTAGTCCAAAATGCAACGGTTATTTGGAAAGACAATCTATTCACGTTTGAATGGTTGGACAGTTTACCAAATAACTTTATGGTAATTAACTCACCTGTTTATAAAAAGAAGAGTTAACTATCCCAGAGCAAACGGCTACTGGATAAGGAACATCAATCCGTTAATGGCTTGTAGTTGCAAAAAACTATAAAGCCAAACTTAGTTCGGATTGTTGCTGAAAAGATGTTCCGTGTTAGCTGAGAAGGTCAAAGTTGCTGTGAAGAAGGATAGAGTTTTAAAGATCAAGAAATGGTAAGAGAGTTTGGATTACATCACTTATGTATTAAGAAGTTGAAAAACATGAAGTTTAAAAGAGTTCAACATTCATGTTTAAGGGAGGATTGTTAGGATTTATGTTTTTCTAACTTAGTATCGACAGTACAAATAGTTAGTACTGATAGTTATAGTTAGTACCGACAGTACAAAATGTAAGTACTGATCAAATAGTTAGTACTGTTAGTAGAAAATAGTTAGTACCGTTTATGAGATATGTATGAGATATTCTAGGAAAAGATATGTGTTATCTGTTAGCGATTTGTAAGCCTGTTAGGGTTTATCCTTGTTCTATAAAAGGATCCCTTTTGGCATAGTTAGAAAGACGACTTCAAGAAATCTCATAGCAATATCATATCTCAAATAGTTAGTAATCTGTAATGCTTCAAGCAGATTAATAGAAAGTTAATTATATAGTTCTACATTGTTTTTCTTAGATACTTGTGTAAGATTCGCATTAACACATAGTATCATAATCAGTTGTTTCTATATAGTCAGTTGTAATTTATTACATCTTGGCTATCAAACCTTAATAGGCTGCAGAGATATATTTCGTTTAGGGGAACTCACAAATTGTTTTCAATTTTGCTTTTTATTGGACCAATAGACGCTTTCGATTTGGCCCACATGGCAAATCAAGCGTTTTATGATTGGTCCAATTTTTTTTCTCATTAAAACTCTGAAATGATGTTATTCTTTTATTTATAAAGCGTCAAGTGTTGCAAAACTTAGGTCTACAAGCCTATTAATCGTCGATTTGCACTTTAAGGCCACCAACCTTGACGATTAATGTAACAGGGTCTAAAATGAAATAGGTCAACGTGGTCAACGACGATCAAGATGGTCACGGTGGTTCAATACTTGTCGGATAAACCTTCTAAATATTGCCGAAAGTACCATGAACTCACCGTAAACTTGTTTTCAACACTTATAGTAAAACTGTTTAAATCTAATACAAGTTATTTTATAAATAAAGTCCTTGTCAATATATTCAAAAATGGCCGGGGGAAATACATTTAAACTTGACGGAAAATACCCACAATTTTGCAGAAATGCAAATGTCGATTAATTGTCTGATTAATCCCCCTTGACCGATTACAAGCTAGAAGGTGGGTCGAGCGGTCCGTCGCTACCGATTCACGATTTTTGCAACCCTTGTATAAAGATTAGGACCTAAACGAACGAACGTATATAAACATATATTTTACAAAAAATTTTGACGCATATTATATTTTATAGTGTTGTTTGTGTAACGAAAGCAATTTTCAGAACTATTTAATAAAAAGATTCCATAGATGAACATTTCACATATATTTGATCATAAACGGAATTGAATATTGGACGTTCTCGAAACATAAATGAACGAACAGTAAAAAGTTGTTCAGTTCGTTCATTTATTAAATAATTACCACACAAAACAACTTTTTTTACCAAAACGGTTCATGAATTGTTCACTGGAAAATTAAAAAAGGAAATGTTTAGTTAGTTTACGGCTCTATTGTTAACGGTTATCTTTAAACGACCCCAATAACAATGTTGTTTTGAGCCAAATACTAGACATCCAAAATAGAGCAAAAGTATATAGCTGGAATGTTGTTTTTAGTTCATTTTAGTTCATTTTAGTTACTATTAGTCACTTTTTTAAATTTATTTTGTTAACTTTCGGGTATGGTCGCTTGGAAATAACTTGACATGTAAGTGCGTAAAATCATTTGACATTATGACTACGTAAATTAGTTATGACGTATGGTCTCCGGTTTATGCACAAAATCAACACCCATAAGCCCACAAAGATGTGCACATTTACACAAAAACTCATCAAAGTTTTGTTCCTTCTCATTTTTCTCTTGATCCTTGCAACAAAACCTACATTATTTGCATTTGGCGACTTTGTGTTTCTTTAAGTACATTACGTTTAACAATTGGAAACTAGATTAGAGCATCTTGAACCATACCATACTTTATGGATAGTTGTTAGCATTTATTATTTATATACGTGGTTATTTCTTAAACAAAATGAAGAAACTCATCTATATCTATAGTTCTATACTATATAAGTAAATATTAAGTATTTGGCACATTCTATTTATGGAAGAGTTAAAATTTTCAACCAACACACTTGCTAATAGGGATGGCAACTAGGCAGGGAATATCGGGATATTTACCATTCACATCCCCATTTCTCACTGCTCATCCCCATCCCCACCCCTATTCCTATAGGAGAATCGTTTTACATCCCTATCCCCAGCCCCACTGGGGATTCAGGATCCCCACGAGGATTCGGGGATTTACCGTCTTTAGGAATTGAGCATAAATATTACATAACTGATGGAACATATATTGAATTGACATATAAATTGTCTTAGAAAACATACATTGTACGTAATTGAACAAATTAAAACGTGATTTAACTTCAAAGCACCAAAATATTGAAACATCACATATATAATATAAAAAGAAAATACATCAAATGTGTCTATTCAGAAAACATATTTGTTGAACAATATGCAGTGAATGCTTAAAACTTTAAAAGTATATCATCCATAAACTATCACATATACATAGAAATATACTTCAAGTATAATACTTGTCAATACTCACTAACATATGCATATACAAGTTAATATACATAAATAATTTTTGTATTTTTATACATCAAAATGTTCAAGGTCGAGGATTTATGCTATCCTCATCGCCGCCCCATCCCCGGATTCATAATTCCGGGATTCCCCATACCCATCCCCGGTCAACTCGGAGATTCCACAGTCAAATTGGGTTTGGGGATCGGGTCCCCATGGGGTGAGAATTTTTTTGTCATCCCTATTTGCTAATTGTGGAATTGTATAAAATTAAAAAAAATACATCCACTGACGGAAATCAATCCTGCGAGTGAAAGCACAACATTCAACCACCGTAGTACAATGGACTTTTGACCATTTATGGCACAAATACATACATGTACAACAATTGCAAAGCAAAACTCAGATGCAAAACAATTCGCCTCCCAACAACATTCGCATTCGAACCCGCTCGTTTGCGCATGTACCATGCTATTGTAAGGAAACCCATGTATGATGTTTAGACAACAAACTCAAAAATATTATGGTATGGTAGTAGTCCAAATAGGATAAGCACTTAACTTAAAAGACCAAGAACCTCTAAGATGAAACAGTACTCATCTGCAATAATTGGTATTAGATCACGCCCACACCCGCAAAGAAGAAATGAAAATGATGCTACTAGTCAGAAGCCATGACCATATACAGGATATCACTTCATGTACATTGTTTATAACTCGATATGGATTATCAAATAAATCCATATGTGGTCCTCAAAACCACTTTAGATATAAACACATAAATTAAATTATATGAACGTTATGGTAATATTTTGCATTTCTCTAGTATCACATCTATTTTGGCAATTTTATTTGTTCTTCACAAACCACCGCTTACGTAAATAAGACTTGTTATCATTTATAAGGGGCTTCATGTCATTAGTCGCACAAAAAGAACTCCAGATGCAAAAGGAAGAAATTTCATGCTTCTGCCCACAATGTTGCGTTTCAAGTAGACCACACAAGCGATGCCTGCAATGACTGCTGCACTTGCCAAAATCCCAGTCTGAACATGACTTGATTTTGGGTTCTCTGTTGTTCGCTCTTCCATAACCGTACCCAATTGTGATTCTCTTTTCCGTTGGCCGAATTCAGAGTTGTCTAAATGCAATCTCAACACCTAAAAATAAATTTAAAAATCATTAATCTCAGAAAGAAAAAAAAATTGTGTGTACCCATGTAATATTTTTAATGTATAAAAGAATATAGTTTTGTCCATCTCCCAAAGAAAACCTGAGACGTAATGCATGACCTGCTAAAGTAGTTGACAATAATTTATGATGATTTCTAAAAGCTTAATGATATTCGAACAGTTTACGAAAGTTTCAAAAGTTGCATAGTTTCAAACAAAACCCACAAACCAAATTAGAGACGAGAGATGTGTGATGCTACGTATCTATACTACGGAGTATTTTTCTTTGAATTTGAACTACCTACCAGTTTGTATATGTACACAAATTAATAATACACAACCCACCAACCAAATTACAGACGAGATGTGTGATGCTACATAGGTATCTATATTGTTTTATATGTACACAAATTGATAATATTTTCTTTGTCCTAGTTGACGGGGTATTATCGTTATATATTCCACAAACCATCAAACATTTTTGTAGAACAAATTCTAAGGATCCTAGTAATTTCAAAACAGAAACAGCTATAGAGACTGTTTTAAGAAACATAATAATGTATCACTTACCTTCTGTCCTGCGGACCTGGCATGGTTAACAGCACCAACCAGATCACTGTCTGTAGTAAGTAAAACCCGATCGCCCTCGTCATCATCATACTATAACAAGAAACGTAAAAAAGATAAATACAGATTAATTGAGATGCTAAGAGCAGAAATATGAGAAAATATCAGATGATAATGTACTCCCGTACCACAAGTTGGGGACTATGATCGATATTACCACCCATCCTATGAGTAACAGCAGAAACTAGTTCGCTCAGATTTTCTGTGCCTGGAATGTTGAAACATGGTCAAATTCAGCTTATGGTACATCATATATAGAGACAGACAGTAATATGTATAACGTCATAGGGTAATACCGTAATACCAATAAGCTTCAAAACTCCAACAGGCTTATTGGATAGTCCATTAAATCTTATTACTTCCAATATTATATACGGAGTAATACTTTTTTAGAAAGGGAGTGGAGTGAGCATAGAAAATAGCAATGTAACCCACTTTGGCTTTCTCGAGTATCAGATTATTAAATGAGTTTTAAATAAAAATGTGTTTATTGGTTCACTATCCTTTTTGGGCTCGTATCTATGTTTAACTTTGGGTTTCATAGTTGATATATTCGGGTTCTTTCAAAGCCTTACACAAAACTAGCTTGAGTCTTGAATAAAAAGGTTTATTGTTTTTCTACCAGCATAAGATGATGAAACACAATAAAACTAACCAAAAGTAAATCTGTGAACACGTCCCCTTAAGTCTTCAAATTTGAAGTCAAAAGAGTTCCCAAGACCAAGAGATGGATATGACCTCCCACCATCCGCGCCATCGGATGTCATTATTGCTGACATAGACATTTCGCTGTACAAAAAACATAACTTTTTTCATATGAACTTTAAGCATGTTGGTACGAAAAACAATCTTGGAAAAAAACAGTGGGACAACCTTTGACTGTCATCATAATCATCCGGTGGGTCCAGATTGAGTGCTGAATCCCAGAACTTGTGCATCACTGTGTTTGCCATATACCATATCCCCACCTGAATTACTTTCAGCCTGTAAATGATCTACCGGGTTATACTTCCATCTTAGATCAATCATCCTCAATTTTTAAACAGCTTGCTATTCATTTCTATATTGTTTTCTAACTTTCTAAGTTCTTCTTGGCAGTTTTATAATAGAAGTGACCAGAATAAGTTGAGTTTAAGAACTTCTAAATTTTTAATTCTTATACTTGGCTGCATCTAGTGTTATTTTTGTCTGAACCAATACAACTTGTATCAATTATAGACAATAAACATAATAAAGATAAATATAATCCCTATACATATTTATCGTTACGTAAGGAAAAAAATAGTTATGTGCTCCCTTTCATTAAATAAATAAGAAATGAAAGTCCCAATAAACACATCTAAAACAAACACTTATCTAATGTAAATAACACAAGTAATAACTTTTCAATCGTGTAATGCTTTATTGATAAGAATCAAAATATTACAATGTGCTATGGATCGTACAAGTTGAGTGACAATGTAAGATTACCCTTTGAACAAGTAAACTTGATAATGAAACAAGTTTACAAGGGAACTTATTCAGACCCGGTGATTGAGACAGCTGACTGACAGTTAAGTTCGACAAAGGAGTAAATGACTATAATAACAACAACAATAAAAGTGATAGCATTTACTCCTTACAACATTCTCTATTTATACTAATACGAGGTTGCGTCCTTAGTGGGGGTAATTGCAACGTGTCAAGAAACTAGTGGAAGACGTACGAGGTATTTAATGCACGTCCATTCTTGGAAACTACCCGCCCATACTTTAGTGAACAGTTCTGCCAATTGTTCATTACTTTTACCAACTTCGTACTTGGTACAGGCTTTAACTCAAATACCTTTTTGTCCCGCCATGACAAGTTATTAGAGTTTCCTGCCTAAACTTCAGAGAACAACTTAAGCTCAGCTTGTTCTTCTTCAAAGGGTAACAGGATAATCAAAGTATTGCCATCTCTGACTCTCCTTAGAACCTCAGTGTATTCCTTTTATATATCAGCTGATATCCATCCCAGCTGACGAGTATGTCTTCAAGTAATCTTCAACTTCCTTGACAATGTCTTTGACTTGAATACGTCTGAGATTGCTCGCTGAGGCTTTGCACTCAGTGAGTCCTTCAATACCCGCTGATGTCTTATCAGCGGGTTATTCAATACTTAGCCTAATTTCTATTTAAATTTAGGCACTGATCATTGGGCTCTGAACTGGCCCAACAATCTCCCCTTATTTATATATAAATTATGCTAAGTAGATAAATTATAGTAAGTGAGACACGGCTTCTTCTTACACATAATTAAACATAGGTTAGAACAAAATAACTTCATTAATTTCATTACAAGTGTTGGCCCATGCCATCTAAGTTATTTTTACAATATCCCTAGCCTGATTTACATCATTTCTAGCCTCAATAGTCAGCTCTATTTTTTTGAACATTTCTTCTGCTTCTGGAGTATTCTTTATAATGCAGCTTTACAGTCTGACCAGTTGAGGGATGGTGGCTAAGTGGAACTTTGACTCCCTCTGGAAGACAAGTTCAAAATTCCAATTGTAATAGAAGATTCCAGCCTCTGGTTCACGAATGACCAGACCTCTCCTACCTTCAACCCCTAGAGGAGGAATCAGGTTCTTGTGCATCCCATCAACCACTATATCTTCTTTCGCGACTACTTCCTTGATGAGTTCAGAGGTTCGTTTCCTCTTTTTATTATTCGCAGAGATTCCAAAAGTTGATAGTTCTTGTGGAGGTGGAACGTCTAGCTTTTGTGCCTGAGAAATGATCCATTGGAATTTGGATCTGAGGTTTTTCAGCAGTTGATCATTTGACTTGCTCTTTGTCTTGGAAGCCAAAGCATGAACCTCAAGCCATTCACTAAACCCTAGTGTGTTTAGTCTGAACTTGTTGTGAACAACAAGATTCAGTGGATCATTTCCTCTTGTGATCCTCATCGTTGCATCATGGGAGGAGCTGATTCTGTAGCTGATTTTCATAATTGGTAGTTCATCAGCCCTCTGATTAATACAATCATTGTATTCCTTGAGCATCTTGGCCCTCTTTGCCTCATACTCAGCCATCTTTTGTGTTTGAGCTCTAACAGTGGCTGGGTTTAAGATTTTTTTAAAGACTCCTCTGACTTCTCCTTTTCAGCTTTAAGATCAGCTAGTCTCTTCATCTCCTTTACTTGAGCCATGATGTCTTCATTAGTCAATTGCTCATTTGGAGTGAAAAAATACTTGAACTTTGGCATTTTTAGCACAGATCCTCCTTCTTCCAAAAAAGGCATGATATACTTTAGTGGTTCTTCAATTGTATTACCTTTCCCTTTGGATTCATATCTTGGAGGAGTTGGATCTCTTGGTGGAGTTGGCTCTCTTAGAGGGATAGGAGAGAAGATGGATGAGGTAGTCTTGTTGAGATGTTTAGTGAATTGATTATGGTAGAATCGGGCTTCTGAAAAGGCTTAGACATGATTGACTTCAGAGGTGTTGGTGATGGAATTGATGATGGTGTTGGAATTAAAAACGTTAGCTTCTTGAGGGGAGGTTCATCATCTGATACTTTGTTATCTGAGTTATTTTCCTCTGAAACCTTTTCCACTGAAGTATGAAGAACCAAAGTATTTTCTTCATTAACAGGGGCTTGTTCTTGAGCTGGTGGTTTCTCCCCTGATCATTAGCCATAGTGGCATCCCCTGAATGTTGGTCCCCCTAAGTTTGATCAGGGTTTTGAGCATCTTTTTCTTCAGTTGGTGTTTCAGGGTTGTTTTTCTCCTACATCTCCCCCTCAGTATTAGCATTTTCAAAGACTTATGTTGATTCGAGGAGGAAAACCATGTCCTTATACATACTCCTGAGATCCTGAACATATTGGGAATTTATGACCACAGTGGATTGAACTGATTTTCTTGTCAGAAACCACCTTCATCCCTTTGCGGACCTTGTTTTTGACCGACACCCCCAGCTTTGTTTTGATGACTTTGCTTAGTTCCTGCTGAAGGGTAACAATACTGTGACTTTCCAGAGTGTTGAATGCATTAAATTATTTGTTAATTGGCTTGAGTATAATGTTAGGGAGCTGATATTTTAAGGTATGTTGGACTTGCGCATCAAACAATGGCAATTTCTCTTCAACAGATTCCTAAACAGATTGGCGGATGGAATCCTTAATCATCTGAGGAAGAGAATTCTTTTGAGCCTTTGAAAGTAGACCAAGCAAATTTGCTTTGAGAGCATCAGCAACAATTAAAGGATCAAATGACTGAGTTTCATCATTCACTTTCGTGGATATGTTGGACTCTAGCTGATCAACCTTGGTGTTAAGTATGTGTAGCTCTTCATGAAGATGACCAAGGGGGTCTGACTGAGATGGCATATCAGCAGAAGCAAGAAGGTTTCACCAGTACCTTCCTTAGAATTATCATCAGCTGAGTCAGGAGTGTCAAATCCTGTTAGAAAGACCAGGTCATTATCAGGCATGAAACGTAGTTCAAAGTCAGAGTCATAGTCACCATCCCTTGACTTTGTTTGATTATATGGTTTAGCACCTAGAAAAGTGATTTAGGCATCATCATCAGGCCGGCTTGGCTGAAACCTCTTGATTATCTTGATCTCAGACTCAATGTCATATAGGCTCTTAGGTTTTTCTTGAGCAGTCTTATTCTACTGATCAATTTCATCCATGATTTGCTTCAATGTGACATCCCCTATAGATTCTAACCCAGAATCCTTCACCTCCTCGTAAACTTTTTGGTCTAGTACTTGCATAAATGTGTTAGTTGAAAAGGTAAATTTGTAATGAAGGGTAGGATCGCCATTCGCTGCCCCTAAGAAGATTGAGTGTGATTATCCAATCCCCTCAATGGTTTTAAAACTTTTACGACTCTATTCATTTGTGAATTTGTAATATGGGGTAATCGTCATTCACTTCCCCTAAGAAGACTGGGTGTGATTATCTAGTCCTCTCAAAAGTCTAAGACTTTGGGACTCTTTTCATTGGTTAAGGGACCCTTGAGTCCGAGTGAGGTTTAGTTCATACAGGTGTCGACTTTCATGCACAGATGGGTTAATCCAGCAAAGTTTAGAGTTTTTAGAATCAAACATCAGGCATTTTTAGCCTTTCAGTATCATTCTCTAAGTGCAGACATAGAGTGTACATGAGATTTTATAATTTAAGTGCTGACTCTGACTCTCTATTGGGTCGGGGGTAGCCCTTAACTTTACAACTCTCTCCTAGAGAAGTTTGAGAGTGGTTGATTGTAGTGCCCCTTATATTTAAAATACTATTATCTTTTTGGCTTCAGCGGTCTTAGGCTGGTTTACTTGATCCTCTGCCGATTCGGAGGCATCTAGACTCTGGGTGGCATCAGAGATGGCCACTGTTTCCTCAGCGTGCTGAGTCTCAGTGACTTGTTTCTTTAGAAGAATAACCCTGACCTTATATGAAGACTTTGGTTTGGAAGAAGGTGGGATTTGCTTCTTCTTTGTCTTTAGGTCAGTAAGTGCTTTGGGCTGAGTGACAGGTTGCACAGTGGTCCTGGACAAGGACTTGTCA
This sequence comes from Tanacetum coccineum, assembly GCA_026074375.1. NCBI lineage: Eukaryota > Viridiplantae > Streptophyta > Magnoliopsida > Asterales > Asteraceae > Tanacetum > Tanacetum coccineum. The sequence continues at coordinate 9,742 of BQNB010020705.1, read as the reverse complement.
GCATCATCATCAGCATTCACTTTCTCAGAGGAAAGGATCAAAGACTGTTCAGGCTATTGAGAAAGTTTAGCTACTTTTAGCATATGTGAAGTCAAAGCAACTTCAGATGCTGATGGTTTATGAAAGAAGCGGTTGTAATGGTGTGGGGTTTTGCAAAAGTGAGAGAATCGTTCATGTAGTTCTCTCCCATCAGTTTCTTAAAAATCAGGGATAAAAATCTACTATAGCAAATATTTGGCTCCTTGTTCTTCTTCCCATTTTGAAGCTTATGAACCAAGTCAGGGAAAATGATTGCCCCAATATCAACCTACAGCCCCCAAATAAGACAATAGGCAATGGTCTGCTGATTCAGATTCAGCTGGTCATGTGATCCCTGCATTCCACCCAAGCACTTGACAATATATTGCATGAAAATTCTCCAGGTGGGTGTTAAAATGTTTGATCTTTAAAGGTGAAGAGTTAACAAGAACAGTGAATGAAAGGGTTGGTTTGTCCTTGTCAATTAAACCCAAAGTAGCCAGCCCAGCCCGTATAGTCTCTTTGGGGAGGGGGTAAAGGTACGACATTTCTACAAACAGGTAGGCCAGTGGTAGAGATAAACTCATCTTGAGTAAAGGACAAAGGTTTTTCAGAAGATGAAAGTGAGAAGGTGATTGTCTTGGTTTCGTCATCTACCTCTGTTGTGTACCAGAATTCTCTGAGGTATTCTATGTAGATGGCGGAGGGTTGAATGGTTACAGCAGTATCGATGCAACAGTTAGAGAGAAAACTAAGCATGGGATGGTATAAAACGTTTGTGTGCTCAAGCAGTGCAACTGCATTATTTAAAGCAATGATACCATCCTCACACTTAAGATTTACTTTTGATGATGGTGATAGATGTGATGATTGTTGTGAAGAGGTTGATTCTGAAGCCATTTGATTTTTAAAAGAAAATTTTTCTTCAATTTAGATGAGAGAATTTGTGAGAAATGATGAAAATGGAGGTTTTAGGGTTTTGAGTGTAAAAGTGATGTGTGTGTGAAAAATGTGAACATTTTATACCCCAAAAATTTTATATGTTTGAAAAATAAAAATTGTTTGAGTTCCGCAATAAATGCAAGTGGTAAAACTGTCACAAAACGTGGGTCCCCATGATCCTTCGTGTATTGTAATTCTGCATTTTTTGAGAAAGTTGGTAGAAAAACTTTTGAGTAAATCTGAATATAATATTAAGAATGTTTGTCTTTGAACTAGGTAGTTACATTTAAGTTACCTTAAAAACATTTAATATTCAAGTCAGAGATCACTTAAAGCCATTTTCTTATCAGATACCTATTTTTTAATATTGAGCATACCCAACTCAGTGACCAATCTAGTAAAGCTAGGCTCAGCTAGTGCTTTAGTAAAAATATCGGCTATTTGTAAATCAGTGGGTACAAAATGAAGCTCAATATTCCCTTTTAAAATGTGGTCTCTAATGAAGTGATACGTGATGTCAATATGTTTTGTCCTAGGGTGCAGTACTAGATTTTTTGATATGGCAATGGCACTTGTATTATTATAAAATATGGGCACCTTGTCATAGAGAACGTCATAATCAGTCAACTGACTCTTGATCCAGAGGACTTGAGCACAGCATCCAGCGACAGCTACATACTCAGTTTTAGCTAATAACATTGCCATAAAGCTTTGTTTCTTTGCACTCCAACATACCAACTTTCCATCGAGTATTTGACAGCCCCCTGAGGTACTCTTTCTATCCAGGTTACATCCAGCATAGTCTGAATCAAAGTATGCTTTCAAATCAAAGCCTGATCCTTTTGGATACCAGAGGCCTAGATTTGGAGTTCCTTTAAGATACTTGAAAATTCTTTTTACAACAACAAGGTGGGATTCCTTAGGGTTAGCTTGGTACCTAGCACATAGACATGTGGGAAATTAGATATCAGGTCTGCTAGCTGTAAGATACATCAGAGACCCTATCATGCCTCTGAACAATGTCTCATTAACAGAAACCCCTGACTCATCAGGGCCCAAATTGTTTGGAGGAAGCATAGGGCATTTCACTAAGGCACTATCAGCTAGATCATACTTTTTGAGAAAAATCTTTAACATATTTTTCTTGACAAATAGACATTCCTTTAAAATCTTGTTTAATTTGAAAGCCTAAAAAATAAGTTAATTCACCCATCATGCTCATTTCATATTTCTTAGTGTTGGACCCTTAGAATCTGATATATGGTTTATCAAGTTAAACTAATCAGATTCCATGGCAACGAAGTGAGTTTTAAACAGATATATATAAAGAATATAAAGAACAAGTTTAAAACACACAGAAGTACTTTTCAACGTATAGGTTCTTATTAGAATCAAATAAAGAATCTATGACACACCTTGCTTACGAAATAGCAGGGTGGTTGAATAACAATTGGGGTGTTATCTCCTTCGAACTTATTCTCTAACCAAAGTTATGAGAAATAAGAAAACAAACTATTCGACTAGAACTGAAGCTTTAGGAGTTTTTATTCAGTTTGTTTGAGAGATAAATTAACTCTTCAATGTGTTTCACATTAATTGGAAGAGATGACATTTACTCTGGGAATCCCTTTCCTTTTATAGGCAAATGGATTAGGGTTTATAAGTTTAACCTAGACTACGTGGCAAGCATTAAATGGGTGGTTAAACTACCATTTAATGCACGTTTGCTTTCTAGTACTAGGTATTGTCCTTTGTGGAAAGTTGTTGTACTACTATAACAACTTTTAGAAGTTACTTTCCCAAGGAGATTGCTTTATTCCTTTTGAGATAAAGCAATCTTTTTTCCCGCCTTGTAAACCTTTTAGAAGTGAAACAACATGTTTCAGCTTCTATTAAGGAGATAGACAACGTTCAGCTTGGAATTGTCAACCAAGCTGAACTGAAGCTCTTACCAAAATCCTTCTTCAGTTTCTGTACCGCTGCATAAACTAAAGTAAAGATACTTCCCAATCTTCTAAGGACCTGAAGAGCTAACGCTGAAGAACCTTCAGCGACTCAAGCTGAAAGACTTCAGCTTGAGTAATACTTAGGGGATTTTATGTTTAAATCTACTCAAAGACTGAAGGGCTTAGGAACTTAACCCAACAATCTCCCCCTATTTGAATATACAAATAGCCTAAGTTAAAACCAATTGTAAATGAGCAAAACAACTTCTTCTTACACAATTGATATAAATTAAACAACATAATCTGATAACCATTTACTCTAACTTTCATTACATTACTTTTACAAAAGATAAAGTTATTACAAACGGTTTCGATTCTACTGTCTTAGCTGCCTAATGAACCTCTACTTCATTCTGAACTTGATGACTTGTGTTTCTTTGTTGACCTAGAATGGTCTTTTAAGTCACTGGTTCTTTTTCTTTTCTTGTTTGCTAACTCATTTAGCTCATTCAGAGGATCTTGTTCTTTGAGAGGTTTGTTGAAGTCAATCTTTAGTTCTTCTTCAGTTTGATCAAGGTATTCCTAATTGTGTGTTTTATATACTTGTAAAATATACCACAATATAATAATAATTCAAAGAGCAATTAAGAAAATTACCAAGTTACCCTTAGTAAAATTCACTCTCAAATATATATATATATATATATATATATATATAGAGTAGGGATCCAGTGAGAAGTAAATTAAAATAAGAAGTGGTGAGAAGTGACTAAAAAAACACTTTTAGATTGCAACGACTTTGCATTAGATGCATTTCTAGTCATTTAGTTGCCCATTTCTAGAGTGTGTTTTCATTGTGTCGAAAGTTTAATTTTGATGTTGGTAGATGGTTTTTGCAATTGATTTTTCTTTGATTTTAAGGCACCGTGTAGAGGAACAAAAAACATGAGAAATCATGAAATGCATCTAATATATATATATATGCATCTAATTAAAAGCTTGAAATGCGTTATAATGCATCTAAGATTATAGAGATGCGTCAAATTTAAGTCGGTGCATCTCGGATATGCGATTATAGTTACTTCTTATCCTTCTTATTTTAAGAATAGAAAAGGGAAAAAACTTCTCATTGTTCATAACTCTATAATTATTATTATATATATAATATATATCATTATTTATATACTATATATATATATTATATATTATACTATATATATAATATCGTAATAAACCGGAGTGGTGTAGATTGATCACCCGCGGTGTTTCCCCCAACGACTAGTGCAATTGAAACCTCGTTTAAGTTTGGATTATGATTTGAATGAAAACAAAGATATTTTGATGATCTATAACTACCAAATAAAAGCAACAATTAAAAACAATTAAGCACTTAAAAAGGTAAACGGGAAACAAATAAAACGCGACAAATTAACAAGTAAATCAAAATTAAGTCCTAAAAATGCAAATTAAATTCCTAAACCTAAATTAAGATAAAAGAAATTTTTAAGAAAAAGAAAAATATTTTTTTGATTATTTTTGATATTTTTATTAATTAAATTTTTTTAAATATAATTAAATCCTAAAAAATTAAAAAAAATAGAAAATAATTGAAATTATATTTTTCCTAGATAAAACAAAGTAACAGAAAATTTTAGAAAAAGGAATCACTATTTTTCACTTTTTAGATTTTAAGATATGAATTTTCTAAAATTTAAACTAATTAAAAGCTTAAAAATAATAAAACTATTAAAAATATAAGCCTAAATTTTTTTTTATAAAAATTAAACTAGAAAAAGAAAAAGATAAGAAATTTTATAAAAATAAAAGCCCTAATTTTTACTTTTTGATTAAAGTTTAATTAAACTAATTAAAATTCTAAACCTAATTTATTATTTAAAATTAAAAACTAACTAAAAACTTAACTGAGGACTAACTATGAAAATCCTAATAGGACTAACATTGCAAACTAACTAACAGACGAAGGACTAACTGAGAAAACAATTAAAACTTAAAAATTACACTTTCTACCCTGAGGCCCAACCCGATTACAAATTAAGTCCAATTAAGCCCACAATTAAGTTGAGTTTTAAAAAGTGCTTATTATTGAAAACTTATAAAAGCAAAGTTGAAGAACAAGTTGGGGAGAAAAACTTTAATAAAAGCACAATAAGCTAAAAACCACTAATAAGCTTTAAAAGAGCTTATCAATAAGCTGCCTTCAGTGAGGAGCCCTTTTCCTTTGAATTTACTAAATAAGTTGCATTAAGCTCAAATTAAGCTTAAATTTGAAAACAAAAGAAGTTATGGAAAGCTTATGATGTGCTAAAGCTAATTATGAAAAGCTAAATGGTAACTAACTCTAGATCCTATCTGAAATTAAATGACAAAGTAACAAACTCAGGAATAAGCCAAAAAGGTTAAAAAAACTAAATAAGCTCAAATGCTTAATAAGCAAATTCAGATCCTGAGCTTATTCAGGCTTATCAAACAACTTATGAGCTATGAATCTAAATAATAAAACCTAATCTTCTAATCTAAAATTTGATATTTAAAAGCTAATTAAATCTACCTACTGTTTTTGGTCTTTTTGGTTTTTTTTAATGGCTTTTGACAACAATTTTAAGCTAGGAAATAAGCAAGAAAATAAAATTTAAGTCCTAATCTATATTAAGCTGTAACTACTTTATATCCTACTCTAACCTTAAGAGCTAAAATCTATGATTACCTAGCTAAAAATTAAGCCAAAAGTAACAGCAGGAACAACTTAGTTCCTGCTGATGCACTTGACTCAAGTGCAAAACAATAGTGCAGGTGACCTTGTGGTCTCTACTGCACTAAACACACTCTCTTAGAGTGTTCAAAACAAGAACAAGCAAGAACTAAGCTTTTGAAGGCTTAGATCCAATATTCACTAGCTAAAAAGAAGGTAAAAATTGTCCTGGTGCTGAGTTGAGGAAATTAAGTCACAAAATCATTTAAACTTCAAACTAATTGTTCAAACCTTTTTAAAACTTGCTTACTTAAGAAATCTATGTCTAAAGAAAATTTACCAAATAGATTTAACTTTTGATGGTCAAACTAGCTTAAACCAAACACCCTTTAAGATCTTTAACAGATTTGTAAAAAGCTTTGAAAATGAATCCTAAAATCCTTTGATACCAGATGAATTTTAGCTTATAATAAACTTAACAATCATGATTTAACCACTAATTTAAGCTAAAATGAAAGATCTAAGATAATGCTAACTAATATTTTTGGTTTTTATACTTTTTAGACAGAAATTGAGAAAACAAATTACTATAACTAAAAAGCTAAAAAAAACAGATGCAAGTTTATGACTAATGAGACTAATAAGCACAATCAAACAAAGAAATAAGCACTAAGAAAAGCAGATAAGCAAAATAAGCATAGAAGCATATAGACTATTAAGCAAATTTTAAGCAAATCTAAACTATGAATTAAAGAACAAAAGTAATTTAAATGAAAACTAACCCTTAGCTTCAGCTAAACAGAAGCTTACACACAATTAAGCTGCTACAAGCTCTAGCTTATCCTATTGGATAAGCTAGTAATGTCCATGGGAGCTCATCCATAGTTAGCTCCCCATCCATAAGCTTATAAATCCAAATTGCAAAGGTAATTAAGCTAGTTGATTGATTTAAGTAGATTTATTACTGAATTAAGCTCTATTTCAGCTTAGAGACTGAAAGAGCTTTTGAGTAGCTTAAGAGAAATTAGCTTAACAATTTGATCGAAAATGAGAGCTTATGAAGTTAAATAAAAGAGCTTATGAGAGATTAAAAACAACTGAATTTTCATTAACATAAAGCTTGGTTACAATACTTGAAAGGAAAATTACAAAGTTTAAAAGAAAATTAAGCTAAACTTAAAACTAAAAGCTACTCTACGTGTGTGTGTGTGTGTGGAAGTGAGGCTTTTTATAGCCTTGCTGAGAAGGTTCTAGGCTAAGCTTGATGCCCACGCTCCTCTTGATCCTAGCCATCAAATCATTCAATCATTGGCTATTGATTATGAGCCGTTAGATCACAAAGTGA
>BQNB010020704.1:26573-65158 GCA_026074375.1 Tanacetum coccineum | reverse complement strand
AATCGTCCACCAATGTTGGACAAAGACCTGTTTGATTCTTGGAAAAATAGAATGGAACTATACATGCAAAACATAGAGCACGGAAGAATGATACTTGAATCGGTTGAACACGGTCAACTCATTTGGCCTATGATTGAAGAAAATGGGGTGGCCAGGACAAAGAAATATGCTGAATTGTCTACTACATAGAAAATCCAAGCTGATTGTGATCTCAAGGCAACTAATATCATTCTTTAAGGTCTACTATCTGATATCTATTCACTTGTTAATCATTACAGAGTTGCCCAGGATCTATGGGAAATAATTCAACTACTAATGCAAGGTACCTCATTGACAAAGCAGGAAAGGGAGTGTAAACTATATGATGCATTTGATAAGTTTACTCACATCAAGGGGGAATCACTTCATTAGTATTACTTGAAATTTACTCAGCTGATCAATGACATGAACATTTACAAAATGAAATTGGAGCAATTTTAAGTCAATACCAAGTTCTTAAACAATCTTCCACCTGAATGGAGTAAGTTTGTGACTGATGTCAAGCTTGTAAAAGATTTGCATACTACCAACTTTGATCAGCTTCATGCATATCTTCAACAACACGAACTCCACGCAAATGAAGTCTGTATTATGCGTGAGCGCAATCATGATCCACTTGTACTAGTTGCCAATCACCAGCAGACTCCGTCTAATTTCAACACTTATCAATCTTCATACAACAATCCACAATTCCAACAGCAGTTTTCACCATCTCTGTCTCCTCAATATAGATCAATTCATCCCATACAACATTACTCAACTACTTATCCATCCACACCCCTTGCAATTTCTTATCCATCAACACCGTATCCAAATGCTTACCCACAACTACAATCTGTTCCTTAAATTGAATTTACTATCTCCACAGTTAATCAACAAACTCATCTGGCTGAATTTCCTCAGATAGACTTTGGTCTAGCAATTCCTGTGTTTAAGCAAGGAGATGACCCTATTGATGCCATTAACAAAATGATGTCATTTCCGTCTACTGTCGTCACATATCGTTTCCCATCCACCAACAATCAACTAAGAAATTCCTCCAACCCAAGACAACATGCAACTATTCATAATGGAAGGGTGACTGTTCAACCGGTTCAAGGGAGACAAACTTCATTTGCTGCTGGTATGTCTGGAACAAGGGCTAACATCTCAAGAATGGGAGGGAATAATTTAGGTCAACAAAGAATTGTAAAGTGTTTTAACTGCCAAGGGGAAGGTCATATGGCAAGACAGTGTCCAAAGCCAAAGAGGAAAAGGGATGCTACATGGTTTAGGGATAAAGTTCTTTTGGTTGAAGCACAAGGATCTGGTAAAGTTTTAAACGAGGAGGAATTAGAATTTTTGGCAGACCCTGAAGTTGCAGAAGGTCCAGTTACACAGACGGTCAATACACATAATGCAGCTTATCAAGCAGATGATTTGGATGTATATGATTCTGACTGTGATGACTTCTCTACAGCCAAGGCAGTTCTTATGGCCAATTTGTCTAGTTACGGATCAGATGTTCTTTCTGAGGTACCAATCTCTGACAACACTAATAATGATATGCTAAATCAAAGTGTGCAAGAGATGCCGTATTATGAACAATCTCATCTTGTGAATTATCCAGAGAATGAGATAACAAGTGATAGCAATATCATTCCTTATTCTTAGTATATACTTGAAATACAAAATGTAGCTGTTTAGGATATAAATTCTTCTACACAACAAGATGCCATGATATTATCTGTGTTTGAACAACTGTCAAATCAAGTAACTAATTGTAACAAGGTCAATAAGGACAATTTAATTGCCAATTAATCCTTACTAGCTGAGCTTGAAAGATACAAAGAACGGGTAAAATTGCTAGAAGAAAGACAAAATGTGGATTTAAGTACTCGAGAAAATCTTATAATGGATGATATAATTCAGGAGAAAAATGCACAATTTGCGGATTTTGAAAAAGAAATTAACTATCTTAAACTAACTCTTTCTGAAGAATCAAAGGAAAAGGAATTGTTAACAAAAACATTTAATGTTTTCAAAAACGAATCCAAGGAAAAGGAAGCTAAGAATGTTGAGAAAGAAATTGCTTTGGAAAAGAAAGGTAAAGAACTGGACAATATTGTTTGTAAAATGGGTCAATCCGCACAAACTGTGCATATGCTCATGAAACTATAAGTTTTCTATGATAACAACCTGAAACAAGCTCTTGATTTTCAAAATCCTTTCTATCTTAAGAAAGCTCAGCAGATTAGGCCAATGCTTTATGATGGTAGTGTTATTGCTAAGAAAACCAATGGGATTTCAATTGCTGATTCTGAAGAGACTTTGATGCTTGAGGAAGAGAGTCGATCCAAAATGCTTTTAAAACAAAGTGATCCAATGGTCTTAGAAAAGAAAGTTAACATTAAACCAATTAATTATGCTGAGTTAAATCGATTATCTGAATATTTTGGTAAATGTTTTGTCCCACAACAAGAACTGTCTGATGAACAAGCTTTCCGGTTACAAATTTCACACCCTAATACTGACCAATCTGCTTTTTTGCCTGTCAAAATTAAGGCTCCTCGAGAACTACCTAAAGTAAGCCTGGTTAATACAAGCCTTAAAAAGCTTAAATGCCATCTTGGCCAATTTGACAGTGTGGTGAAAAAGCGGATCACGCCCGATGCTTTAACAGAAGGGGAATGGGGGTTTGAACACACTAAAGTTGTTTTTCTAAAAGAAATAATTCCATTTTAAAGACCTTAAAAGGCATATTTAATGTTTTTGATAAAGATCTCTTAAATGAGATAACGAAAGTACAAACAGTTTTTAACCAGATGGAAGCTTTGTTGTTCAATTGTATCATGTAGACAAACAGTGCTTTGAAATTCAAAAGAAACAATTTTTGATTGAAAACTATCGACTCTTGGATCAAATCAGTTCTCAAGATATTGTGAATATTGTTATGAATTCTTCGTTGGATACAAATACTTCTGTAAATGTAAATTCTCTTGTTGCTATGAATGATTCTGTGAATTATGTGGAAATGTGCAACAAGTGTCTCAAACTTGAAGCTGAGCTTATCAAACAACACAACATGGTGGAAAAAGATGAGTATAATAAACTTTTGAAAAGATTTTATGAACTTGAACAACATTGTATTTCTCTTGAACTTGCAACGCAATTCAATAATTTTTTTTTCAAAAGAATAACACATCTGTGAACCAAACTGAACCTTTATTTGATCAATTGTTTGAATTGAACAATTTAAAAGCTGAGATTCAAGCAAAAGACACAACAATCGAGAAGTTGAAGGCAAACATCAAACGTTTGAATAAAACTTCCACCACAAACAGTGTGAAAAAGGACATAGATGAGATTGAGACCATCAACATAGAATTGGAACATAGGGTGGCAAAACTAAATGCTGAGAATGAGCATTTGAAACAAACTTATAAAAAACTCTATGAATCGATTAAACCATCACGTGTTCGTGCTAAAGAACATGCTGAATCTTTGGTTAATCAATTGAATCAAAAGTCTGTTGAAATTACTGATTTAAATGCTCAACTTCAGGAAAAAGTTTTTGTCATAACAGCATTAAAAATGATCTTAGAAAATTCAAAGGAAAAGACATAGACGATAATGCTGCCCAAGTGTTAAATCCTACCACTATTGCTCCAGGAATGTATAAGCTTGACCCAGTAACATTGGCTCCTAAGGATAAGAATAACAGGGAAACTCACATATACTACCTTAAGCACACTATGAAACAATGTCACACCCCGCCAAGGCGGAAACATGAGGCGTAACTTTATGGGTATCATCACAACACAATGGTGTCAACAATAGATAAAACTACATGCACAAAATAAAACATAAATGGACACAAAGTGTCATGACAATACCTTAACAAAAAAATCTTGCATTAATAAAAAAGGTTCTCATTAATACAAAGACTTAACATGTCTCACAAACCTAAGAAATCAAACAGCATTCAAGAAGAATCCATAAAGCAAGTACAAAATGAAAATCAGAAGATACACTCCATATGCAATCCTAAGGTCTCTCTAGCCACTTTTAGCTTCAAAACCCTCAACATGCTCACCTGAAAATGATGCTTAAAAACGTCAACACAACGCTTGGTGAGAGTCATAGGTTTACGACACACAATCCAAACTTTAAATCAATTACTGTGATTAATAAAAACAAAACATGGCAGAACAGTTAAGCTAACTATTATATAGGCTAACATGCATACGTACAAATCGACCATAACTAGGACGGAACGTGTCCCTCGATCTAAGCCACAAAGCACGTCTCACGGTAATAGGTAGCAACGTTACACTCGATCCTCAGCATAAGACATTGGGTAGGAACGTTACCCTCGATCCAAAGCACACAACATTTAGCACATAACATATAATAGCTACATAAAAGGCCATGCGTCAATTAAACCATATAATCACAGCAACTAAAACATTTCAAAACATATCTTGCATCATTTCCATCCCAAGAAAACATAGTAAAATTGGACTATGAAACTCACCTGATGCTCAGCTACTTGACAGAATCTCGCAAACAATCTAAACACAACAAAAACACAAGTTACACTCGGTTAGGCTAAATGCCCCAACCAATGTAACAATCATATGATGGACTTCTAAACCTTACGCTAAGTTTATAATCCTTTAAATACATCACCCACATCATTTTCATACCCTATATAACCTTAACCATTAACTTCCAATTTTATAGTTTCTGACTGAATTTTGTAGTCACTTTATGACCATAAATAAAATACTAAATCACCTAATTGATGGTTCTCCTTACATCCCCTAGCTCCCCAATGAGTTGTGAGCTACTGTGATTTTTTAGAAAAAATAATATTAAGTGGAACTATTTTATAAAAATTCATCATTACAAAGTACTCAGATTCGGATCTGAACGCACACCAAAAAGTTTGACGTCCTTAAAAATACTTAGAAAATGTTTTAACGCTAGCCCTTCGAACTGGAGTTAATAGACACCTAAAATATGACCTCTGATTTTTGGCTAACCCTAATTTGAATTTTAAGTAGGGGTTTTACTCCCCGAAATCAGACCCAAATCTGACCCGAATTTACTGTTTTGACAACTTTTCTTGCAAAAATTATTTGACTAACTTCCTGACCTCAAAACCTTTCGGGGCCAGACTTTTTGGAAACTAGACTCTCTGAACTTATCAATGGACATAAGATTGATAATAAAACATGTAGCCATCATTGAGATATCAATCAAACAACATGACCTAAAATTCTGCTCAAACCTAATTCCTATTTTAACGCGTTCTAGACCTAACCGATTACACTAAAACGCTTATAATTTATCCTTAATCACTTCTAATTAAGTTAATTACTTTGATTTACAGAAAATATAAATAAACCCTAATTCCATCACTTAATTGTTACAAGAAAACTAAAGAATATTAATTGAAAAGAGTTTAAGAAAACATACCTAAAACATTGATCTTGATACACAAGATCACCAACTTGTTCTTGATAAAAAAAACTTTTTTTTCTTTCTTCTTGGGTTCGACCGGCCAAACAAGGGAAGAGGGGGAAAAGGGTTTGTATTTATAGGGTTTGCAAAAGAGTTTGAGATAAATACTAATTAGAATTTGATTTGGTTTAAAACTTTGTTTCCTTTTTTTTCTACATAACCGGTCGACTAACACCCCTATATATATTTTTATATATTTTTTTTCTATTTTATTATTTACATATTCAACCCTTAATTTTGATATTTTTATAAAAACCCTTTTTTCTACCTTTTAAACTTTTTAAATTAAAACTAGATTAAATGACTATAAATAAATTTCATTTCTAATTTTATTTTACTAACTTAATAAAACTAAGTTCTAATTTCTATATTTTTCTAAACTAAACTTTTAATTTTACTAACTACTAACACTTAAAGATATAAGTACGTATACATATACATAAAAATACGTACACACATAGAATTATACTATCATTTTCATTGTCACTAAAATGTGAAAAAAATGAAATACCCATAACAACCATAAATTCAATCACAAGGAGACGATCATGCTCACGGATTGATAACCAAACTCACATAAGATCACATAAACATATAATTATTATAGCACATAATGATATTTAAGTCAATACTAAAGGTTTGACTTACCTAATCAAGGCACAGTTGTCACAGTATCTCCTCCCTAGGGAAATCTCGTCCTGAGATTTAACTAATAGATTCACCAGTATCATCAATAAACAGTTGGGGATACCTAGCTTTCATATGTTCCTCGCGCTCCATGTAAACTCAGGACCACGCTTTGAATTCCAGCGCACTTTAACAATTGGAATCTTACTACGTTTCAAAGTCTTAACCTCACGGTCCATAATCTCTACTGGTTCCTTGACAAAATGAAGAGTTTTCTCGATCTTGATATCGTCCAATGGCACATGCAAATTAACATCCGCCAAACACTTTTTCAAATTTGACACATGGAATGTGTCGTGCACCTCACTCAATTTCTTAGGCAATCTTAAACTATAAGCTACAAGGCTAATTCTTTAAAGGATTTCAAATGGTCCTACATACCTCGGTGCCAACTTACCTTTATTTCCAAAATGCATCACATCTTTCCAAGGCGACACTCTCAGTAACACTTGATCTCCAACCTCAAACTTTAGGGGCTTGCGCCCATTGTCAGCATATCTCTTTTGATGATCTCATGCCGCTTTGAGCTTCTCCTTGATCAAAACTACCTTGTCGGTTGTCTCTTGCACCAAATCGAGCCCAATTAAACTACTTTCCCCAATCTCAGCCCATAGAACAGGCTACCTACATTTCCTTCCATACAATGCTTCAAATGGAGCACACCGAATACTCAAATGATAACTATTGTTGTAAGAAAATTTAGCTAATGGTAGGTGAGCATCCTAATTTCCACCAAAATCTATTACACACGCCCTTAACATATCCTCCAAAGTCTGAATTGTACGCTCGCTTTGTCCATCCGTTTGAGGATGATAAGCCGTACTCATATCCAATCGCGTCCCTAAAGATTTTTGCAATGTTTGCCAGAAACGCGATGTAAACCGTCCATCTCGATCCGAAATAATTGACACGGGGGATCTATTTCAAATCGTTGTTACCAAATCTTTTCCCCATTTACTTCTGGTACTATATTACTTTCTCGGCATTTGCCAAAAAATATTGTGCCGACTTGGGGTTTCTAGGCTTGGCGGGGACAAACTATTTATCACACACATATCGGTTATCGTTTGTGCCCTCTTTTCATCTTATATATCGGTATTATATTTGGTTTGATAATAATCCTTGAGTTTGATTTTGTCCTTTGTCCCCAACTGTCTATTTTGGAGTACCTCGGGTCATTGGTTTGCCACTAAAAAATAAAAAAACCCAAGGGGGCCCTTGTGTTTTGCCTTGCAGCCTTCAACCGTAAGGGAGCTATATCATGGTTTTTAATCCTTTTGTATTGTGCTACAATTATATGCGTTGACTTATGGGGTCGCCCTTCTCTATTTCACGGCCACCCAGGTAACATTTTCTCGTAGTTCTGGGTTACATATTATTCACATAAAGGTTGTACATAGTACCTAGTTTCTTATAGAGCCTTTCGTCTATGCATTAACTTGTTCGTTCACCAAAACTCCTTATAACGGGGGGTTGACCAAAAACCTCCATATATCGGGTATTTTATTGTGTATTAAAAACTCTTCCCGTCTTCTCTCTTTTTGCCATCTGTTGATCCAAACCATTTTTTGCTTTTATCCTATTTCATGTAGTAGCATTCTCTTGCCCTGAACGCCTCACCCTACGGCTAGCTAGTCATACTTCCCTTTCTATTAAAACTCCAGATAGGGTTATTCTTTCATTAAGCCTTTGGCCTTGGACATGTCTTAGGGTTTTTTTTCACCTCGTTTTTCTCTTTTCCTACTTTATTATGTTCCTCGGCCTCACCACATTTGGGCCCTTTTTTACCGTATAAGGGTTTAATCCGAATCTCCACTTAATAGTCACTAACAATATAACCTAAATCTCTCCAACCTCCTTTTGGGACGCCATAGATTTATAACCTCCATTATGGAATAGAAATGTATGAGTTGGTAGTGGCTTATCTTTACTTTGATTCGTATATTGGGGGTGGGTACCCAACTCTTTCGATTACCTTATAAAAAATTTATGCCTTCCCAATGTTTTTAATGGGGCAAATAAAAATACCAAAACCTAACAGCTCCCCATAATTCTAGGTCGTGTTGTTGTATTAATTCTGTCTCGTGGATCTTTAGCATGGTCTTGTTGTTCGCATTAGGGGCATTGTTTACTTTGGGCCCCTATTTTTCATGTAGTTACAAATCTAAATTCAAAACTAATCCCTAGTTTTAATGCGTCCACAGTAATATTTCAACACAAAAATCCTTTTTTACCTCCATCAGGCAATCGATAGGTATTTTGGAGGGGAGCATTAACAACAAAAAAATTTATTTTTCTTTTCAAGGTGTTCTGGTTTTGGCCTCTTTTTCCACTATTCCCCTCCCGGGGGCCACCCCCCACTAAAATACTTTTTTGGGTGCTTTTGTCTTTTAAGGTCAAATATACGAAAGTAAGTAGGGTTTTAGCTACTCTTGGAGGTTATAATTTTGCGATTTTAAAACGTCGTAGAACCTGCTCTAACCTTTTTTTATTTTTAAATAATGAATCGGGGGAATTTTTCTTGGGATGGCTGTTTGTTACGGGATGCTTTTTACCAATTTTTTCTGTACCGCCTCATTCTTAAACTTTGGGATTTTCCACAGTGAATTTTACCCATTTCCCGGCGTGGGACCAGGTGACCAAAGGGACATTTTTGGGCCCATTATTTTTAATGTAAAAACCAGAACTCAACACTTGGGAAAAAAAAATATTTTTGCATTTACAACCTTTCTACGTCGTTCCAGGCAATTTTCCAACCTACCAAAGCCTCAAACATGAACCCTTCTGTTTCCCTCCTTAGGAAAACTTTGGTATGTTGGTGGACCAGAATGTTCTTCAATGGAAACAAATCGTATGGGTGTACCTAAAACTTATTCTTAGGTACGGGGTTTTTTAACTAAACCTCACGGTTCCATCCATATCTTTTTATTAAAGGGACTTGCGGGTGGACATGGTTAATCCACATGTGGCATTAAACCGTTAAACTACAAAAAAATTGTGTCCGGTATCTCATTCGGAAAAATACGCAAGTCTTTGGTTATCCTTGTCTCATTTTGTACTCGGAAGCTTGTATGGTTAAATAACATACTTTACCGAAAGGTCTTATACCTTTGAGGAATTTAAGGCCACTCCTTGCACGGTATTTGAATTTTAAATAGGGGTCTTTTACAAATTACCTCGAGGGAAGTGGGGGAATCAGCGTTTCTTTGGGACATGTTACACACCACTTGTTTTCGCTAACTATAGGGGGTCAAGTACCCAACCATGCGTTAATTGCACCAGCGTTACCTTTCTTAAAAACACAATACATGAATACCCCAACAAGGTTGACATCCCGAAGGGAGAATGACTTGGACGTTATTGGGGACAATAACCCTTTCTGTGTCTTTGCTATACTCTTGATGCTGCGCAATACCAATTTTCCTTGCATCTCCTTTGAGGGCGCTTGACGATAATTGTTTGGGGGACTTTTTCCATTATAAACACGGCGGGGGTCGGCTCCAGGGAAATATCTATTATCATATGGCCCGCTGGATAATATTCTACTTGGTCGTTTCTTTCAGGTCGGTGTATATTTCCCAAACAAGGGTTCCTTCGGGAATACACCTCAACCAGCAAACATTCCCGTCTACTAACGGGGGGTAAATAAAATCACTTCAATTTCGGCTTCATTCTTTACCTTACAGTTTACCTGTAGGGGGCTTTTGGCGGGGTTTGGTGTTGGTTCTACTTGGGGGGACATTGGGAAGGAATATCCCACTGGGGTTCCAAATGGGTATCCTAAACGCATTCCCTTTTCTTCGTGGCACTACTATCTCCAGCTTTTTGTCCAGGGACAAGCCCAGCGCCATTCCCCAACAATCCACATCGTAATAAAATTAAATCCCATGGGGACCTAAGGGTATTCCATAATTCTATTTAGTGAAACCCAAGGTATTTTCCCTAGGCTCTTAGTTTTGGGCATAAATTCTCTTGAAATGATTTTTCCTCTTATTAAATTTATAGTTTATCTTTTCCTTCTGGCTACTTTCTTATCCACATATTTCCTAGGGTTTCAGTTTTTCCCATTTTTACCCCAAACAAAACTAGAAGTCTTTTTCTGGTTTCATATCTTTTTTTATTGGTGGGGGGACTATATGTGAAGTACCGCCATACTTTAATTTCTGTTACGTACTTTTAGACACCGCGTTAGGTGAAAAGTTATTAGTGATTATTGTTTGTCTGTGGGTTTCTTATTACTTTTATTTTAATTATATAATTATAAATTCGTTTTATTTTAGTTTTTTGACTACTTTTATTTTTTCTCTAAATTATTTATTCTTATTTTTCGTTCGTTATACGTGTTCTATTTTCTCCTTTCTTATCGCTTTAATTGTTTTTATTTATTATTTTTTCTGTTTACTTTGTATTTCTTGATTTTTTTTTTCATTTTTCTATTTTCTTAGGGGTAGCATCTTCTGTTTTTTATTTATTATTTACTTTTCTATTTTTTTTTTTATTTTTATTTTTTTATTTTTTTATTCTTAAGCTATATAGACGTGTACTCCTTAAAAACCAAAGATCACAATCCCCTACCCCCTCCCCCCCAAATGTCTTTTCCCTACCAATACTTATTTTATATTTCTTTATTAAATTAGTTATTTTTCTTTGTTATTTATTTATTCTTTTTCTACTTTTTAGTAGTTTTATTTTTTTTATTCTCTAGGTTATTTAATTATTTCTATGTTTTATTTATCTTTTTTTTTTTATTGATTATCTTAGCTTTCATTTTATCTTTATTTTATTGTTTTTCTTATTATTTATTCTGTTTCTATTATTATATTTTTTATCTGTTTTTTTTTTTTAGTTTCTTTTTTTTTTTTAAGTAGGCAAGGTTAAGTTTGGATTCTTGAGATAATGAAGCGTTGATAGCAGATAAGTTTGGCATCTATGGAGCTTTGTGACGCGTTAGACATAAATGACATTTTCTCGAATAATGAGTTCCTAATCCTTGAGTTTGAGGAAAGATAACTTCACCCAACTTAACCAAAAGCTTCAAAACCCATAGAAAAAAATCTGGGGGAACCCATAAGTTTTTTCTTTCCCGTCCTCACGTTTCTATTTTTCTTGCTATTTTTTTACGTTAGTAGGCAAGGTTAAAGTTTTGAGAATTCTTGAGATAATGAAGCATGATAGCAGAAGATGCATCTATGGAGCTCTTGTGAGCGTCGACATAAATGACATTTTCTCGAATAATGAGTTCCCAATCCTTGATGTTTGGAGGAAGATCATCTCAAAGGATAATGGTAGGATTTGAGCAATTTTTGATAAACAGCGCTTGGAAGCAATGATTTTGAACGACATCTCCAATGGTTGAAGAGTAGTTTGTATAGGAAGCATGCTTTTCACACAGTAGCGTTCAAAAGTTTCTAATGAACATTCTTGTGAATATACATGTTCCTTTATATGGAGTTTAAAGGACTGACCGCTTTTCGTAGTGACATAATGAACTCGTATCTCGAATGGCGAAACTAACGCGAAAGAGATTATCATGTACATTTCAAATTAGTCGGATTTTGTGATAGAATCTTTGATGATGAAGCGAGGAAAGTTAGATCATGGTGATCATGGTGTGTATAGTTGTTAGATCGTGGTGATCTTAGTAAGTAGTGTTAGATTGGTGTGATCAAGGTAGTGTCTAGTTGAAGTGAAGTGAAGTTGTGAAGTATAGAAAAGTTGTGAAGAGTAGAGAAGTCATGAAGTTGAAGTGAAGTTGTGGAGTGAAGAGAAGTTGTGAAGTGAAGCTAAGTTGTTATCATTGTGAAGTAGTGCGGTTAGCATACAAGAGTTGTGATAGATTGGTTTTAGCTATGATTAGAACTCGACATTTGGCTTAGTGTCAGAAATAGGTGTAAGCTTATTCGTGTAAGGTTTTCTCCGCCTAAAGGGATCTTGTTAACTAGTGAAGTAACTATAGATTTAGGTACTCAGGGAGTAGAGTAGGGCGAAGAGGTGCTTCATGACCGAACCACTATAAATCATCGCGTCTGGTTTGCATTTCCTTTTACCTTTCGCTTTACATTTTTATTTACGCTATCGCTTTACATTTATACTTGCATCATATCTATATGTCTGTGAATGGTTGCTTATATTGTTTGGATGATAACTGTGCCATAGATATAAGTTAATATTATGAGTATGCTATAGTAAATATAATGTTGTATACACACTTTTCACATTGCGTCTAACTTGATCGGCAATTTGATGCGAAACATTTTAAATTTTTAAATAGAAACGTATTCCCCCCCCCTTAATGATTTCTACAATTGGTATCAGGAGCCACGTCGCTCTAATTTTCAAAACAAATGGTTTAAAAATTGAGTACGATCCATGTATCAAATTACTCATGAAGGGGGATTAAATATGAAATGTTGGGAATTACGTTTTCCTAACTTAGTACCGTTAGTAATAATAGTTAGTACCGATAGTTATAGTTAGTACTGAGAGTACAAAATGTTAAGTACTGATCAGTTAGTTAGTACCGGTAGTAGAAATTAGTTAGTACCGTTTAAAAGATATGTATGAGATATTTTAGGAAAAGATATGTATTATCTTTTACGCGTTTTGTAAGCCTGTTAGGGTTTATCCTTGGTTTATAAAAGGATCCCTCTTGGCATAGTTAGACACACGAGCTCAATATATCTCATACAATCATATCTCATAGTTAGTAATAATTTGTAATCACTCAAAGCAAATTAATAGAAATTATTATTTAGTTTTTCATTGTTCTTCTTAGTACTTGTGTTAAGATTCCGCATTAGCACATAGTATTCATAGTCAGTGTTTCTATATAGTCAAACTGTATTTATACATCTTGGCTATCATCCTTAATAGGCTGCAGAGATCTATTCAGTTTGGGACTCACAAGTGGTATCAGAGCCTGTGAGAAACTCTGAGTAAGAAGAACAAACAAATCCAGTTATACATCTCCATCCTACAAAACTAAACATGTCTGGATCACAAGATGAAATTCCACCACCACCACCACCTCCACCATCATCATCACAAACACCAACACAACAAACTCCTCATACAGTATCAACCATCAAACTGCCTATTCTCAAAAAAGGAGAATATGATATATGGGCCATGAAAATGGAACATTATTTGGCCCATACAGACTATCCAATCTGGGAGGTTATACAAAATGGGAATGGTCCTGTATCAATCACTACAGATACACAAGGACAAATTAAGGTTTTGCCTCCCAGAACTGCAGAAGAAATTGTAGCCAGAGAAAGAGAGAGAAAAGCAAGGACCACTTTGCTTATGGCTCTACCAGAAGATCATCTTGCTAAATTTCATAAGATGACTGATGCAAAAGAGATGTGGGATGCCATCAAATCTAGATTTGGTGGAAATGACGAATCCAAGAAGATGCAGAAGTATATCTTGAAGCAACAGTTTGAAGGATTCTCTGTATCCAACACAGAAGGGCTTCACAAAGGCTATGACAGATTCCAAAGTCTTCTGAGTCAATTAGAGATTCATGGAGCAGGTGTATCCACTGAGGATGCAAATCAAAAATTTCTAAGATCTCTACCTTCTGTCTGGTCACAAGTTTCCTTGATTATGAGGACCAAACCAGGTGTGGATAGTCTCAGTTTTGATGATCTGTACAACAATCTAAGAGTCTTTGAGAGTGATGTAAAAGGCTCTACTGCATCATCTACTAGCCCACAAAATGTAGCATTTGTCTCTGAGAACACCAGCAGTACTAATGATGTTAGTACCACTTATGGTGTTTCCAATCCTTCTGGTCAAAATTCACAGTATGAACAAACATCATCATACTCCTTGCTTGCTAATCAATCAAGTTACCCTCAACTGGATCATGAGGATTTAGAACAGATTGATGAATATGACCTTGAGGAAATGGACTTGAAGTGGCAAGTGGCCATGATCTCAATGAGAATGAAAAAGTTTTTTAAAAAGACTGGTAGAAAGCTACAATTTGATGTAAAAGAACCAGTTGGCTTTGATAAAACCAAAGTGGAATGCTACAATTGCTACAAGACAGGGCATTTTGCTAGAGCGTGTAGAATCAAAGGACTCACAAGTTATACATCTCAAGGGAAATCAAGATAATAGGATGAGGGATGCTTGGAACTCTGGAAATAAGGATGGGAGCAGAACTGGAAAGAAGGAGGACTCTAAAGCATTAGTGACCATTGTTGGAGAAGGTGTAGATTGGACCAGTCATTCTGAAGAAGATGAAGATTATGCTTTGATGGCTTGCAACAGCTTGGAATCAGACACAGAGGTAACTTTCTGTTCAAATAAGTTGTAAAGAGTCTTATGCTAATCTTAAAAAACTGTATGATGCTCAGAGAGAACAACTTAGTGATGCAAGCATAGAAATAAAGGCATATTCTCAAGGTCTTAAGAAAGTTGAAGCACAATTAGTTGCTCATCAACAAGGACAACTTTAGTATGAACAAAAGCTAAAATATATGAAGATAGACTTAGATGATAAAACAGATGTTCTAACATACCATAAGAAATTGCTAGCAGAAGCTCAAAAAGAAAAAGAATGAATTCAAGGCTAAAGTAGAAAAATGCATAAACTCGTTCTAAGAATCTAAGTAATACTCTTAATAACCCAAATGAAGAGCTAATGAATAAATTTGGGCTGGGTATGGGATCACAGATATGAAGGTATTTTAAGTTATGAAAATGAAGTGTTGACAGAGTGTTTTTATGAATAAAGAAGTGAGTTAGGAAAAACATAACCTTTGTATGATAAGTTGTTTACAGCAGATGGATGCATGTTGTGCCTCCACCCAGACAAGAAATAAAATATGCCTATGGACCTGACATTGAAGTAGATTACTACAACAATTTACATATGGTCCAAACAGACTCAATCTAGTTGAATCAGAATCCAATCAAGTGAATTGATACCTATGAATCGAACATTATACAGAACCCTCTGAATTAGTGTTGGAACCAGTTGTCAATAATCTAATGTAGATGTCAACCTAAGGTATGTCTGATGCTCCTATCAATGAGAGTAAATGATCAGACATGAAGATGAGTATGTGTCTATACCAACAAAAGAACCAAGAAACCACCTAGTTTTGCTAACACAGCAAGTAAAAACCTGCCCTAGGGAAACTGTTAAGACTTCAGTACACACATAGTCATAAAAAAACCTAAAGTGATAATAAATAGTTGGGGTATGGTTTTACTGAGTAGAACATGTTTTGTATGTGGACGTCCTTAATCATTATAATTTCAGAGATTGTGATTTCCATGAGAAGAGGATGGCTAGAAAAGCTGAGTTAAACAATCAGTTGAATAAGAACTTTAATCAAAGGGAGAAAAGGCCAATTTGGAACAATGTACAAAGAGTGAATAAACAAAACCAATTTGTTCCATCAGCAGTACTAACTAGAACTGGCAAAATTCCATTTAGTACTGCTAGAGTTAGCGGTACTAAAAATGTGTTAGTCCTGCTAAGTTAAAGACAAAGTTTTTAACAGACACAGTACCTACTAGTACTACTATGAAAGTTTTAATATTGTTAGCCCATTGCGAATATAGTTTAGACCAGCAAATGTTTTTCACAAAACTCATTCACCAACTTCAAGGCCTTTCAAAAAGACAACAGTAATTAGCATAAATTTTTCAAAACAAAAAGTTAATACTGCTAAGGTAAATGCAGTTAGTGCTGTTAAGGGAAAAAGGGAAACTGCTGTTAAGCCCTTAGCAGGTTGTAATTGGAGACCATAAAGATACAACTGGCACAATATCTCCAAATACAATGGTGGATCCAATCTTAGAAATTGTTACACTTTCAAAGATCCACTAGGCAGACTCAAGCCCAAACAGGCTTGGGGTCCCTAAAGAATCTAATCACTTTATTTGATGTGCAGATTACCACATAGAGCTATAAAGAATAAAGGAATTGTTGATAGTGGGATGTTCTAGGCACATAATGGAAACCAGGCCTACCTTGCTGCATTTCAAGGCTTTAAGGTGGTCCCTGTTGCTTTGGAGGTAGTAAAGGTTACATTTTTAGGTAAGTGTAAAATAAAAACAGGAAAGTTAATTTTGAGGATGTTGCTATGTGAAAGAACGTTAGCATTTCAATCGCATTTTCTATGTCACAATATGTGACAAAAAGAACAAGGTTGTGTTACTGACTCGAATGTCCCCTTATTATCTCTGAAATTAAGTACCTGATGAAAATCAAGTATTACTAAAATCCCCTAGACAAAACAATAGTACCAGTTTCAATTAGGGAGAACATTGTTCCTTCAGGAGGATTGGCTTGTTTAATTGCAAAGGCCACAACTGATGAATCTAACAAATGGCATAGGAGGTTGGGTCATGTTAATTTCAAAAACTTAAACAAACTTGTAAAGGGAAACCTTGTAAGAGGTTTACCTTCAAAGATTTTTCAAAATGACCACACTTGTGTTGCTTGTCAGAAAAAAAAAAAAAAAAAAAAAAGAAAAGGAAAGCAACACAAAGGCCTCCTGTATAGGCCAAAATCAAGTAAGCTCTATATTTGCCACTATCGTATAACTTCTTCATATGGATTTGTTTGGACCTACATCTGTAAGGAGCTTAAACCATAAGACCTATTGCCTAGTTATCACTGATGATTTTAGCAGGTTTAGTTGGGTGATTTACTAAGACTAAGATGAAAACTAGTGGAATCCTTAAGGACTTTATAAGACAAATTAAGAACCAATTGAATCAAAAAGTTAAAACTATTAGATGTGATAATGGTACAGAATTTAAGAACAAGGATGTTATTGAATTCTGTGGGTCAAAAGGGATCAAGAGGGAATATAGTAATGCCAGAACTCCACAACAAAATGGAGTTGCTGAAAGAAAGAACAGGACCCTTATTGAGGCTGCTAGGACCATGCTTGCAGATTCATTTTTACCTAACACTTTTTGGGCTGAAGCAGTTAGTACTGCTTGTTATGTTCTAAATAGGGTATTAGTGACCAAGCCTCAAAATAAGACAGCCTTTATGAGCTTATTAACTGGAAGATACCAATATAATTTATAAATAATGACTTTTGGTGAATGTGACCAACTGAATACCATGACCACCTAGGCAGGGAAGTTTTGCTGGAAAATCAATAAAGGGTTCTTAGTTGGTTTATCTCTCTACAAGCAAGGCATTATAGTATTCAATTTAGAACCAAAAGAGTTTGAAGAAAACCTGCACATCACCTTTTTAGAGAATAAACCAAATGTTGCAGGGAAAGGACCAATTGGCTTTTTGATCTTGATTATTTAACTGATTCTATGAATTATCATCTTATTAGATCAGATAATCAAGCTAACATACATGCAGGTCAACAAAAAGCTAATCAAAATGCAGGTACATAAGACATTATTGATGCAGGGGATTCTGAAAAAGATGATGAATCTACTCAAGACTGCCTTGTACTGCCAATATGGTCTTCTTATTCTTCAATAATCAATCCTGATTTAAAGACAGATGAAAAGAGAGAAGGTCCAAGAGAGGAAGAACAAGCCTTTTTGGATGAACTTGAAAGACTCGAGAGGCAAGAAAAGGAGGCTAATAAGGAAACTGAAGCTCTCAGGAAGGAGTATGCACCAGAAACTGAGAACTTGGTTATACAAGCAGGAGTTGCTAAGGCTAGCAGTACTAACATTTTTAGTAATGTTAGCACACCAGCTAAAGCTAGCAGTACTAACCTAGTTAATACTTTTAGCATACCAGTTAGTACTGCCAGTCCTCATGAGGGACTATCTCTTTCTGATCCAACAAATCCTAAACAAGATGATTCAGAAATACCTCCACTTAAGGATATTTATCAAAATTCTACTGATGGTATTTTTACTAATTCATCTTATGATGATGAGGGTGCAGTGGCTGACTTCACAAACTTGGAAACTGTTTGAATGTTAGTCTCTATTCCCACATCAAGGTTTATCTCTTCTCATCCTTCAGCTCTTATACTAGGAGATCCAACCTCAACAGTTCAAACAAGAAGCAAAGTGAATAAAAGTTCAGGAGCCCATGCTTTTGTTAGCTATGTTCAAAAGCAAAGGAGAAATAATCATAAGGACTTCCAGCATTGTTTATTTGCTTGTTTCCTGTCTCAACATGAACCCAAGAAGATTTCAGAAGCTCTTGAAGATGAAAGCTGGGTTGATGCTATGCAAGAAGAATTGCTGCAGTTCGAGATACAAAAAGTTTGGATACTTGTAGATCTGCCTTTTGGGAAGAAGGTTATTGGCACAAAGTGGGTTTATCGAAATAAAAAGGATGAGAGAGGAGTTGTTGTCAGAAACAAAGCAAGGTTAGTTGCTCAGGGACATAGGCAAGAGGAAGGTATAGACTATGATGAGGTTTTTGCTCCTGTGGCCAGGATTGAAGCCATAAGGATCTTTTTAGCATTTGCCTCATGCAGGCTTTATATTCTATCAAATGGATGTAAAAGTGCCCTTCCTTTATGGCAAAATTGATGAGGAGGTTTATGTGTCTCAACCACCAGGTTTTCTAGATCCTAAATAGGCTAGAAAGTCTACCAAAGCTTGTAAAAGCTCTCTATGGCTACATCAAGCCCCAAAGCCTGTATGCTACTTTTATATCTAACTTTCTGTTAAAGAATGGAACAGAAGAAGAACCATTGACAAAACTCTCTTTATAAAACGGACACACATGATATCATACTAGTTCAAGTCCTTATTGGATGATATCATCTTGGTCTACAAAGAAATCTTGGTGTGATTGAATATTGAGGCATTATGAAGAGTAGATTTTAGAATGATTCAATGTGAGAGCTCACTTTCTTTTCTTGGATTACAAGTCCAAAAACAGAAAGAAGATATGTATCTGTATTAGTCAGGATAAATATGTTGCAGAATTCCTGAAGAAGTGTGACTTTGCAAATGTTTAAACTGCTAGTACACCTATTGAGACTCAGAAACCTTTTAGTCAAGGAATGAGGAACTAGTGATGTGGATGTCCATCTCTAGAGGTCCATGATGTAGCTCCTTAATGACTTGACTGCTTCTAAGGCCTATATTATGTTTGCATGTCTGTGCTTTGTTCTAGGTATTCAAGGTCACTCCAAAGTCCTTCCTATCTAAGTGATGTTAAAGAATTTTAAGGGTATCTAAAGGGCAAACCCCAAACTGGTCTTTGGTACCTAGAGTGTCCTCATTTGACCTGAAATCCTACTCAGATAGTGACTATGCTGGAGCAAATCTTGACAGGAAATCCACAAACAGGAGTTGTTAATCTGGCAGGAGACTCATTTCTTAGTAATTATCGCAAAAAGCAGACCATTGTGCTACTTCCTACTACAGAGGGCCAGAATATGTTGGCTGCGCCAGATGTTGTGGGCAAGTTTTGTGGATTCAAAATCAAATGTTAGACTATGGGTTTAACTTCATGAACACAAAGATCTACATTGATAATGAAAGCACCATCTGCATTGTAAAGAATCCAGTATATCATTCCAAAACAAAGCATATTGCTATTAGGCACCACTTCATAAGAGATGCTTATGAGAAGAAACTAATTTAGGTGCTTAAAATCCACACAAAAAAAAGAAGACAATGTAGCTGATTCTACTAACCAAGCATTGTGTTAGTAGGTTCCAGTTCTGGTTGTTTTTATTGGGATGATAAATCCATAAGCTGCATTGGTTAAAGAGAGGCAATATGATGTGTTGTTTAGTTTGTATGCTGTGTTAAGTATGCAGAAACATGTTAACCATAGGTGATGCATTTCCAGAGGTTTGATAGGATTTAAAGAGTCATTGAGAAGAGTTATTGATGGTACTGAAGCACTCCTGTTACCTACATTGTTCATTCTTTGGTTGGACACAGTTAGTACCGACAGTGCAAAGTTAGTACCGCTGGGCAAAGTTTGTACCGCTATAGAGACGTTGAAGAAAAATACCGCCAAGGGTACAAAGTGTAAATTGAAACGGTTTCCTTGAAATTAGGTCTCCTAAACCTATATAAACCCATCTCAATTGCACAGTTCCTTACGCAATCTCTCTCAAATACTTTCATATATACAAGCCCTAATATCTCTCTTAACGACGATCACTCTTTCGACTACAATGGCTGTTCTTGATTC
Organism: Tanacetum coccineum; assembly: GCA_026074375.1. Lineage (NCBI taxonomy): Eukaryota > Viridiplantae > Streptophyta > Magnoliopsida > Asterales > Asteraceae > Tanacetum > Tanacetum coccineum. Next base: position 44,796 of record BQNB010020704.1, on the reverse strand, counting down.
ATGTCCTAAGCACAATATGGTCGCGTATCTAGAGAAGTCTGAAGGGAATGCAGAGTTTCACGAGATCATTGATTTTCTTACGCGCAGTTCCATTCATCATGCTCTCACTATAAGTCCCTATTGTTTCTACTACATTTGTTGAACAGTTTTGGACGTCTGCTAAGTCCAAAATAATCAACAATGTTAGGCACATTACTGCCAAAGTAGCTGGCAAACCTGTGTCTATCTCTGAGGCAACAATAAGAAGTGATCTTCATTTTGATGATGCTAATGGGATAGACTCATTACCTAATCAGGCTAGGATAATGATGCTATAAAGAGCTTATGGGGTATGAGGGGGGGGATTTAAACAGTGTTAACATTTACAAAGCTTTTGGTTATTCACCCAATGGAGGTTTTCTTTCCTTACATGAATCATTGTATTAGTTCAAAAATTACCTCTTGGGATCAAATTCCTACTAATATTGCCACTGTTGTCATTTGCTTAACATCTAATCAGATGTATAATTTTTCTAAATTAATTTTTAATGGTATGCTTAGACATTTAGATGCAAAGAAGAAGTTTGTCATGTACCCACGTTTTATTTCCATCTTTTTAGATAAACAACTAGCTAATGTACCTGTACCTTAGATCAGATTTTCCCTGTAAATTCTATAAACAATATAAGGTATCTTTCTTTCATGGTTAAAAAGGGTAAACATTTCTCAGGGAAAGTCACCCCTTTATTTGCTTCTATGCTGGTACAACCAACTGAGGATGAGGGTGCTCCTTCAAAAGAAAGACCATCTGAAGTACAACCTACACTCATCTCCTGCTCACACTAGTAAAGTACCTATTGAGCCACAGACTGACTCATCTCCTGCTCACACTAGTGAAGTACCTATTGAGCCACAGACTGACCCATCCCCTAGACCTTCACCTTCTACTATCACTTCCTGATTCTATTCCAGAAAGTTCTGGTGGGAATCTTGGAGTCATTCATCCAGTGATAAATCCCTTTCAGGGAATGAGGTTGAAATGACACTCCAAGTGTCTATGATCTTTGTCTCTCTTTATGTGCACAGTTTCAGATCAAGCCAAAGAAATACAACACTTGAAGGCACAGATCAAAAAGCTCAAGAAGCAAGCTAAACTTAATCAACACCACATAGCAATGGATGCAAAGTGGTCCCTTAAAGCAAAGATTGGCAAGCAAAGAGATCCTCAAAAAAACAATGGGGCACAAAGAGTCGGTATCCAAAACAGGAGAAGTTTTGCTAAAGGTGAACCTTCAGTCCATAAGAGATCCTCTATTTGATGAGATACCTGAAGAAACACTTGATCATATGGAAAAAAGAATTCTCAAAGTGGGAGACAAGAGATATATGGTGAAGAGAAGGAGAATGATGAAAATATACATATACTAGAGGATGTACTTAGTACCGACAGAGGAAAAGTTAGTAATTCTCAGACAATTAGAAAAGTTAGGTATTGACCAGACCAATAGATAGAACTGATGGATCTAAAGTTAGTAACCTGACAGGACAAATAAAGGTACTGATGAACTAATTGAAGGTACTAATGACAAAGAAAGGTACTGATGATCATACTGAAGAAGGAAGTGTTACTCAAACAACTCAACCACCGCCTACTTCTACAATATTTGGTGATGATGAAACAATAGCTAAGGTTCTTCTCAACATGAGTCAAGCCAAAGCAGTTTCAAAAGAGAAGGAGAAAGGTGTAGAGTTGAAGGATATTGAAGAAACTGACAGACCTATGCCTACTTCTACAAGATCACTTTTGACATTAAAGCCTCTTCCAAAAAATTGATCCAAAAGACAAAGGAAAGAAGAAAATAGAAGAGGAGGATGAATCTGAAAGTGAATCTAATGGTATTCCTGAAGCTGAGAAGAAGTTTAAACAGCTTGCAAGTGATGAAGAGATGGCTAGGAAAATACAAGAAAAGTGGGAAGGTGAAGAAGAAAGAAAAAGAATAGCTGAAGAAAAAGGCTACCAATGAGCTCTCATAAAAATATATGACATAAAGGCAAGAATTGAGGCTGATAGGCTTCTTACTGAGAAGCTTCAAGAAGAAGAAAGAGAGCAATTCATAATAGAAGAAAGAGCAAAATTCCTTCATGACACAATTGTTGCTCAAAGAAAATTCCTTGCTCAACAAATATCAGAAGCTATCAGGGAACAGACCACCTACAAAGAATCAACTAAGAAATCAAATGATGACCTATTTAAAGCATGTAGGAAACTTCAAGCATTCTGAATTGAAAACCAAGAAGTTTGAGGAAATACAAGCCCTGTATGAAAAGATTAAGAGGTCAGATGAAGATTTCATTTCTATTGGGTCTGCTAAAGATGAAAGACTGATCAAAAAGATAGAATGAAAAAGTCCTTGAATCCTCTAAGAATTAATTGGTCGAGGAGGAGAGTAAACAGAAGAAAAAGGTCAAGACGGGAGATAAAGAAGAAGAAAAGTAACAGAAAGAGAAAACTGGTAACTAAGAAAAAGATGAAGGTCAATGAAAAGAAGATTCATACAAAACACTTCTGAGGATGTAGTGAGAAAGAGAAGGATGAGTTTGAGATACATTTTAACTATAGCTCCAGATGAGGGAAAAAGAAAGAAGATTATGAAATACTTGGACAGGCAATATCCTATCAAAGAATGAAAACTGAAGTGTCTTTTGGAACTAAACCACAAGTTGATAAAGCTAAACACTTAGAGGAGATTAATCAAAATGTCGGTAATTAAACAATGACCAAAAGAGATACTTTAAGTACCTGATGATGGGTTGTCCATATATGATAGAGATAATTAAAGTGTTGTCTATCAAACTGGTTTGAGATGGACAGATATCAGATGAGATACCTGAAGGATTTGATAGAGTACTTTGGGGAGATTTGATGAAGCCAAGTACTGCTTAGAGTTCCCAAGCAAAGCAATATGTACAGCTTTGATTTAAAGAATGTTGTTCCTTCTGGAGATTTAACCTTTTTGTTTGCAAAATCCACAATTGATGAGTCTAAATTATGGCATAGGAGGCTGGGTCATGTGAATTTTAAAACAATGAATAAACTTGTAAAAGGAAACCTTATAAGAGGTCTTCCTTCAAAGATTTTTGACAATGACCATAATCGTGTTGCTTGTCAGAAGGGAAAGCAACACAAGGCTTCCTGTAAGGCTAAACTTATGAACTCTATCTACAGATGTTGCATATGGACTTATTTGGTCTAACATCTGTTAGGAGTATCAACCATAAGACATATTGCCTTGTAGTGACTAATGACTTTAGCAGGTTTAGCTAGGTTTTCTTCTTAGCCTCTAAGGATGAGACTAGTAGGATTCTTAAGAGATTTATAACAGAAATAGAAAACCAATTAAACCATAAGGTTAAAGTAATCAGGTGTGATAATGAGACAAAATTCAAAAACAGGGAAATGAATGAATTCTATGGATTAAAAAGGATAAAAAGGGAATTTAGTATTGCCAGAACTCCACAACAAAATAAAGTTGCTGAGAGAAAGAACAGGACTTTGATTGAGGCAGCTAGGACTATGCTAGCAGACTCACTTCTACCTACTGTATTTTGGGCTGAAGCAGTTAATACTACTTGTTATATTCTAAATAGGGTTTTAGTGACCAAGCCTTATAACAAGACACCCTATGAACTTATAATTGGTAGACCACCAAGCATAAGTTTCATGAGACCTTTTGGATGTCCTGTTACTATCCTAAATACCTTAGACCCTTTAGGCAAATTTAATAGGAAAGCTGATGAAGGATTTTTAGTTGGGTACTCTGTAAATAGCAAGGCCTTCAGGGTATTCAATACTAACACTAGAAAAGTTGAAGAGAATCTGCATGTAAACTTTCTTGAAAATAAACCAAATGTTGTAGGACAAGGAGCTAACTGGATTTTTGATATTAATTCCTTAACAAATTCTATAAACTATCAACCAGTTAGTATAGGGAATCAAACTAAAAAAAATACTAGTCCACAAGAAGCTAATGGTGATACAGGTTTGAAGAAAAGTGTTGATGCTAGACAATCTGAAGGAAAGAATGTGTCTACTTAACATTATATTATGTTCCCATTATGGTCTTCTATCTCTTCAAGCTACAAGTGCTTAAATGAAACGTATAAAAATAATACAGCTTATGATGCTGCTAGTGAAACTCCTATACAAAAACCAGTAAGTGAGAATGAACAAGCCTTGAAGAATGTTCTTGATAAGATGATAGATTAAGAGAAGGAGGCTACAAAGCAATCAGATGCTGTTAGAAAAGAGTTTGAAGCACAATGTAACAGGCAACATCTTTCAGGGAAGTCTACTAAAGCAAGCAGCACTAACAATTTTAATACTGTTAGCACACTAGTTAATACTGCTGGTGGATCAAGAATTTTTGGTAATGTTGGATCATCATTTGTTCCTCTTAGTAAATTCACTAATCTTCCACATGATCCACTCATGCCTGATTTGGAGGATATTGCTGAAGTTTAAAATACTAGCATTTTTGGCAGTGCTTTTGATGATGAAGATTTGGACACTTACAATTATCCTTTAGCTAATCAAGTTATGGGTGCAGATGCTGATTTCAACAACATGGAACCTTCAACTGTTGTCCGTCTTAAAGAAATTTGGTTTTTCTAATATAAGGACAGCCAGTACTCCTATGGAAACCAACAAGGCTTTGACAAAAGATGAAGATGGTGAGGATGTTGATGTCTATTTATACAGGTAAATGATTGGGTCATTGATGTACCTTACATCCTCTAGACTAGATATTATGTTCTCAGTTTGTGCATGCTCAAGATTTCAAGTTCAACCGAAAGTCTCCCACTTGAATGTAGTAAAAAGGATCTTTAGATACCTAAAGGGTCGACCCAACTTGGGCCTTTGGTATTCTAAGGACTCTCCTTTTATATTGGAAGCTTTTTCTAATAGTGACTATGCAAGGTGCCAGTTTGACCGGAAATCTACAACAGAAGGTTTTGTCATTCTTGTTCGAGGTTAATAGCTTGGCAATGTAACAGTGCGAATGTGGTGGCTAATTTCAAATACTGAAGCTAATATATTGTATGCTTCCTCACAGCTGATGGGTCAATGCATTGGATCCAAAATCTATGTGGATTATGGATACAATTTTATGCAGACAAAGATTCATGTTGACAATGAGAGTGCTATTTGTGTTGTCAAGAATCCTGTCTACCATTCTAGAACAAAGCGTATAGAGATTAGGCATCACTTCATAAGAGACTCCCATGAGAAGATATTGATAGAGATGGTCAAGATGGAAGATTTTTTTGATAGAGATTATGCTGGAGCTAGCCTTGACAGGAAATCCACAACAGGATGTTGTCAATTTCTTGGCAAAAGGTTGATTTCATGGCAATGTAAGAAGCAGACTATAGTTGCAAATTCTACTACTGAAGCAGAGTATGTTGCTGCTGCTAATTGCTGTGGACAGGTGCTATAGATTTAAAATCAAATGCTTGATTATGGGTTAAACTTAATGAACACTAAGATTTTCATTGATAATGAAAGCACCATTTGTATTGTGAAGAATCCAGTGTTTTACTCTAAAACCAAGCACATAGAGATTAGGCATCATTTCATCAGAGATTGTTATGAGAAGAAGTTGATTCGGGTGATTAAGATTCACACAGACCACAATGTTGCAGGTCTTCTCACAAAGGCTTTTGATGTTAGCAGGTTTAACTTTCTAATTGCTAGCATTGGATTACTTAATCTCCAAAGTATTGTTTGAGGGGAGGTTAATGTGTTTGGATAACAGTTCTTAACTTTTATTCATAGGTTATGCATAAATATGGATCCTCATGAATTCTCACATGTCTATCTAGTCTTTTCTAGTGTGCTTGTAATGAATAGAGGCATGTTGTTGTATAATTATTGAAGATAGAGTAAATACTGTTAGATATCTCTTAGTACTGCTAGACTTAGTTTATACTGCTGGATGAAACTTTATACAAAAGTTGAAGCTGCTAGGCTTAGTTAGTGCTGCTTACACGGGTTTAGTAATGAGATTGATGATTAGTATTGGGTTTCTACTGGTAACTATTTTGTTTATATTGCTACAAAAGTTAATACTGCTAGGCAAAAGTTAGTACTGCCAGGTAAAAGTTAGTAGCGTTGAGCCAAATTTAGTATTGCTTGTTACCGTTAATACTGTTCGGGGCATAACAGATTTTCATTAATTAATTATAACCGTTGAGATATTTCCGCCAACTACTTCGCTTATAGGGGTCTATATTTGGATAATTCTTGATCTTTCTTTCTTTTATAAGTTTTACTTCAAGATAAAGATTTAAATTTATTCAGTCGGTCCAATCACACCCTTAAGCTCTCTTTTTGTAATATCTCAATTAACTTTGCCAAACCCTCATACTCTCATCAACGAACTTAAACCCAGAACCCTTCTCATAAATCAATCACTATATGGCGGATTTGAAGTTTGTCGATCAACATAATATGGTTGCTTGTTTGGAAAAGACAGAGGAGAACGCTGAGTTTCATCAGATAGTGGACTTCCTCTCTACATGTTCGATCAATTATGCTCTCACTGTAAGTCCCACTATCTATGCTTCTTACATTGAACAGTTTTGGAATACTGCCACTTCCAAAACAGTCAATTCAGTGAAGCAAATACATGCTATTGTTGATGGCAAGGCTGTGGTCATATCAGAATCATCAGTGAGAAGTGATCTTCTCTTTAATGATGAGGATGGTATTGCTTGCCTAACAAATGATGAAATTTTTGAAAACCTTGCATTGATGGGATATGAACAGCTTTCTACAAAACTTACTTTTCAAAAAGGTTCATTCTCACCTCAATGGAAATTTCTGATACATACCATCCTTCATTGTATAAGTTCAAAATCAACTGCTTGGAATGAATTTTCAACTAATTTGGCTTCAGCAGTTATATGTTTAGCAAAGGGTCAAAAATTTAATTTTTCTAAATTAATTTTTGATGGTATGTTGAGGAACTTGGATCCAAAGAGATTTTTAATGTATCCAAGGTTTTTACAACTCTTTTTGAATAACCAGCTTAAAGATTTACCAGAACCTTTTAATGATACTTATGAGACACCTACACACAGTAAAAAGGTTTTCTCTAATATGGCAAGGAAAAGTAAAAAAATTTCAGGAAAAGTTACTCCACTTTTTGACTCCATGTTGGTGCAAAACCAAGCACCTGAGGGTGAAGGTTCAGCAATACCCCCTGAACCCCAACCCACACCCTCTACCTCACAACCAAATGTTTCAGAACCTCAAACTGAATCACTTCAAACTGAAACACCTCCAACAGTTTCCCATGAACTTCAAACTGAAGCTCACATTGAGCAAATACTCCCATCTCCATCTACATATCAAAGAAAACAAAGAAAGACTCAAAAACATAGGAGAGCCAAAAAGGTCACTGAGTTACCTCAGACTAGTGTGCCTCTAGACCATGGAGCAGATGAGGCTGTCCATAAGGAGGGGGTGACAGTGTGGAAAGGGCTATCACTACTGATGCTAGCTTAGTTGCAGCACAGGACAGTGATAACATCCTTAAGACCCAATCCACGACAATGTCTAATGATCCTCTTTCTCAGGAAATTAGTTTAGGTGACAGTCCCAGGCGGGTGCCAAGACACATATGGGGGTGCTCTGGCTCAGACTAGGTCTAGGAGAGTTGCTTAAACAGCCATTGAACCACCTCTTCTCAGAAGGGATCACTACATATGAAAGTAAGGGAGGGCAGGATGGGACCATCAATTGGTATTGATGGTAATGTACAATACAACCCATGATCACCTCTCCCAAGAGGTTATATACCTGGAAGTGATGAGGGTAGACGAAATACATGGATATTGATGACTATGTTTGTACAAATTTGTCAAAACAGGGCTTGACTTGGAGATAAATCAGGATGTTTAGTGTGGAGATCCTCAGACTAAAGAAAAGAGTCAAGAGATTAGAAAGACAAAGGAAGTCAAGAACCTCACAACCAAGAAGGAGAAATAACGAAGGTTAAGTCTTCTGATGATGATTGGGTATGAAGAGGATGCATCTAAAGAGGAGAAAGGAGCAGTTGTGATCAAGGACAAAGCCAAGGTTATGCAATTGTTGAAAATGGAAATTCATGAAAATTTGTTGGACGTTCACACTCTGTTTATAGATGGATACACTTGGAGATTAATATGATTAGTATGAGAAAATAAGTTACCCAAGGATCAAGGGGAATTATTAGAGAAGATGCTGAACTTGCAGTTAGAAGCTGAAGAAGAAAGTACTATGGCATTTGAGCTTATCAAGTTCATCAGATCAATGCTTGAAGAGTAGTAAAATGTTTGGATACATCCTCCTAATGACCAAGATGCTTAAACTGAAGAAACTTGATGATTGACAAGTAAATATCAAGTTTAGGGGAGGATTGTTGGGAATTTTAAGTTACTACTACCAGTACTACTTTACTACTGCTGGTTCAAGATTGATACTGCTGCTAATGACTGAAGAAATAGACTAAGTAGTTAGTACTGCTAGTTATATTAGTTAGTACTACCAGTACAAATGTTAGTAATGTTAGTATAGTTAGTACTGTTAGTTAATAGTTAGTGCTGTTAGTATTATATTTTTGTACTGACTAAATTGATAGGCATAAGATCACTATTGGAATATATATGCTTTCTTATACGCGTTTTGTAAGCCCATTAGGGTTTCCTTGGTGTATAAAAGGAACCCTACGACATAGTTAGAAAAATGAATTCATAGTTAGTTATTCAGTAACCTTAGCAGAATATTTGCAATCAATATATTCAAGTTTAGTATTCATTGTTCTTCTTAGTATTGCAAGTTAGATTCCTCATAACTTGTAGTATTCACAATCATAGTTTCTCTTATAGTTAGTTTGGATTTATCCAGGTTAACTAAGCTTTAACAGGCTAAAGAAGATCTATTTATTGGGACTTCACAAGATACGCTTAACCGCTTCAAGGTGAGAGGTTTTGGGAGCCTCTTGGAAGCAGGCACAAAGGCAAACACTAAACATGATATTGGGCTTACTTGCCATTAGGTATAATAAACTACCTATCATGCCTCGATACTTGGTACTATCTACTGACTTACACTCTTCGTCTTTCGTGAGTTTGGTATCAGAGGACATGGGGGTTTTTATTGGTTTAGATTCTTCTAAGCCATATTTCTTAAGCATTTCTTTAATATATATAGATTGATTAAAGGAAATACCATCTTTCATTTGTTTTATTTGTAGTCCAAGGAAGAAGTTAAGTTCACCCATCATGCTCATCTCGAACTCGTCATGCAGGTTTTGCAATTCATCACACAGTCTTGACAAGTCGCAACCGAAATATAATGTTGCGTCGCATATATTTAACGATGATGAGGTTAGAACCTTCTTCTTAGTAAAAAGAGTGTATCTTACCATTCCTATTTTATATTCATGTTTAGTAAGAAAGCTTTTAATCTATCACTACAAGCTTTGGGTGGTTATTTAAGACCGTATAAAGCTTTCTTCAGTTTATAAACATGATCCAGTTTTTCAAAGTCATTGAATCCTGGAGGTTGTGCCATGTATACCTCCTCATTGATAAAACCGTTCAGGAATGCACTTTTTACATCCATTTGGAATAGCTTAAAATCAAAAGCACAAGCATAAACTAATAGTATCCTAATTGACTCAAGTCTAGCAACTGGGGATTAAATTTTCATTCATAATTGATCCCTGCTTGTTGATTATAGCCTTGAGCAACTAACTAGCCTTATTTTGAGAAACAACAACATTCTCGTCTAACTTATTTCTAACACCACTTTATTCTATGTTTGTCATATTCCTTGGTTGTGGAATCTAACTCCCAAACGTCGTTCAGAATGAATTGATTTAAATTCTTTCTTTCATACGGACTATTTACCAACATATGCATCCTTGTTTAAGGCTTCATTCACATTCTTAGGTTCTATAGTTGATATAAAACAAAAGAAGTTACTTTGGTTTTGGGCTTGTGATCTAAGGGTTCTTTGGTTAAGGTTTCCTATGACATTTTCTAATGGATGGTTCCTAGATTCCTTAATATTGACTATTTTCGTCAATCTCTAAAGTTTATCCTCATGTATTTTCTTGGTTTTCCTTTTCAGGTAACCATAATTGCTTTCTTTTTTCATTAAAGTCATCATTCACAGGGTGATTTCCTTAGAGAGTGGAGGAGTTTCGTCAAATGTCACGTTGAGTGATTCTTTGACTTTCCCAGTATGTTTGTTAAGGATGATGTAGGCTTTACTATTTTACAGTACCTAAAAGGCATTACATTCGTATTGACTTGGGTCAAACTTCTAAGGTAGTCTTTGTGTTAAATGAAGCCTATGCTTCTAAACACTCTAAAGTTATCTAGACATAGGTTTCCTTATTTAAGAGCTCGTAATCTAAGGTGTTTTTCCTAAGATGCTCTAATTTAGGATTCGGTTTTGTTAAGAAATGTATGTTGAGTGTCTATGCGTTCACCAGAACTTTGTGATATCGATTGCTCATTCAACATAGTCTTACTCATTTCTTGAAGTGTCTGATTTTTCCTTTCAACCACGCCATTTGATTGAGGAGTGCGTGGAGCTGAGAAGTTATATGTAATTCCATTGGCCATTACAAAAACTCTCTAAATTGCGCACCTCATTTATCAAAATTACTACCTGGTTGGTTTTATTGACACTTACTGTACATCATAATTGGTTTTGGAATTTTCTTTACTAAATATTTCGAATGATCGAAAGCTTCCGGTTTTGTCCTTAAGGAATCTCCTATAAGTCCAAGTATACTAGAGCTTCATCTTACTATGACTAAGGTGTATCGGTTTCCTTCGTAACTCTTGTACGCGGATGTGACTGAACGACAGATCCTATGAAGAGTTCTAAGTATCTAGTCGTTGAGACTATATTCTTAGCCTTATGACTAGCATAAGCTTGCTTTCTAATTTTGCAAGCATCACAGAAGTGTTAATTGATAAATGCTTAATTGTATATATTAAATACCCGGGATTTTGCCAAATAAAAGCCAAATAATGCCAAAAGGATAGAAATTTGTGTGCTTTTGTGTCTATTGTGCAGGATTGGATATGTAAAGACAAAAATGAGCAAAAACAGTCAAAACCGACAAGAAACGGAAGAGACAAGTACAAGTGAAGACAAGATGGGAAGCCAAATCAATCTCAAAAGCCGGATCAGCCCGATGCAACAAGAAGAGACCCAAATGAAAGTCAAAGGACTAATGTTGACAAGTTTTCAAAGTTCAAAGGCTTATTTGGATGTTTTAAAAGATCAAGGATCAAAGTTGCAAAAGCTAGAAAATTGGTTTATAAAGGGAAATAGAAAACACAAGGGCTAGATCTGTCAATTTCCAAACTTCTTTTACACTACATCTTGAAGAAGTGAAACGCAAGGACTGTTTTAGCAATAACTTCAAACCTTTAAACATAACACGCGGCTAAATAATTCCCTAACCGTTTCCCAACCGATTTTCCCGCCCAAATACCCAAGCAAACCCAATCTTCCCCAAAACCTTCCCCGCTCCTCCACACTTAACACCACCTCGTATTAAAACTACTTCCACATCATTGCACTTACGTGGCAGCAATTGATTGGTCCTAACACCTCATCGATCAAGATCAACGGTTTAAAATCAAACTCAAAAGATCCAACGGCTATAAATGAACAAGCTTTTATCCTCTCATGAATTCCCTCTATAAATAGAAGCTTAAACGTTCAGTTTAAGGGAGTTAGTTGTTAGTTTTTAGAGTTTTTTTAATTTTTCTTGTACTTTTCAAATTCATGTACTGTAGCAATTAAGTTTCTTTTGAATCCTTTCAATTTCAGTTTTACTTTTAGTTATTACTCTTGTACTTTTCATTTCGAATCAATAAAGCAATTTGAATCTAGTTTGTGTTCAAATTTTCAAGTAATAAGCTGTTTTGGATCAATAAGCTTGTAATAAGCTCGAATTAGCTTATTTTGTTTCTTTTAGCTCTAAAATTGTTTTAAAATCACTAGAAGCTTTTTAATACTGTTTTCTGTCTATTAGTGTTCAATAAATGTTCATTTGAATTCATATTAATCAAGTTTAGAAGCAACAAGGAGTGATAAGCTCTTAAAAGCTTATTAAGCTTTTAAGCTTGGTTTAGAGGCTAAGGTAGCCATTAGGTTTAAATGTTTAAGCCACTCACTCAACAAGAGTGGCTAGTGTCTGAGACAACAAAAATTCAGGTTTCACTTTCTAAAATTCATTTTAGCATAAACATAGCTTAATTCTAGTAGCTTATTTCTTTGTTTTCCTTGTGCTTAATCCTGTTTAGTATTGTTTAGATTAGTTTAAAAATGCAAATGATTTAAACTTTGGTAGTTAGAATCCAATAAGCTCTCATTACTTTAGATTCTGTCATTATAGATAGTAATAGCTAGCTGATAAACTAGCTATTTCTTATTAATAAGCTAGGCATTTTAGAGTTAAAATAGCTTAAATAGTTTAGTTTTAGTAAGAGTAGATATAAAGTTTTGGCAGCTTTAGCTTTAAAGTAGATTTTAGATAAAAATTAGTTTAGACAGTTAGTTTTAAGTAGTGTTTGGTTTAAGGTGCATTTGACTTTAAAAGTCAATATAATTCTGTCAATCCACTTTGTATAGTTTAGAATTTCAAAGTAAACAAGTTTTAAATAAGTTTTGAAAATTAGTTAGTAGAATTTAAAAGTTTAGGGCTTAAGTACTCCTCCCTAGCACCAGGGCAGTTTTATTGTTCAAATAAGTTTTAGTGTTTAGTGATTCAAGGCCTTCTAGTGTTCAACTATAGTAAATGTAGGTTAAGAAACATTTGGATAGAGAGTTTATGAGTTTTAAAGTAGAAGGTTAGACTGCACTTAAGGTTTTTAGTCAATTGCATCAGCAACAACAGTTAATACTGTTGTTGCTCTTTCATTTTCTAGTGGCCTTTAAGCTTTTTAAATTAGGAGTTAGAGATTAGAGTTAAGAATTTTATTAGTACTCCATTAGGTTTAAAAAATTAATCTCTTGATTTTCATTTTAAGCATCTTAGACTAGCTTAATTTTTCTTATGAAAGTAGTATAGCAGCAACTTTTCATTCTAGCTTAATTCTTTTAGATATCTCTTTACTAGTTGTTCATATCAAAATCTTTATATCCAGGTTTATTCATTATCCATAGGATAGCTTATTTGAGAAATTTCAGTTTCTATAATCTAGAAATAAGCTTTTTAGCTTATTAGAAAAAGCTTATTTGCAGTGATAAGCCTGAATTATCAGTGATAAGCTTATTTGTAGCTTATCTTTTGTTAGAAATCTCTAGTATACATTTTAAGCTTGTCATAGCAACTTTTAGTTTTCATTTTCATTTAGTATTAAGCAAGAAATAAGCCAAATTCTAGAAAAGTCACTTAAACACTAGTTTCTGTAACAGATTTAAAAAGCTTAGTTTTCTAGCTTATCTAGTTGTTAAAAGTCAATAGTGTCTTTGTTAAAGTTGTAGAGAATAAGCTCATTAACAACTTTGTAGTTTTAAGTTTTTGCTTATTCTCATTTCTTAATAAGCCAAAAATAAGTTGAATCGTAGGGTCTGTTTTGTAATTGTTCAATAGTTAAGGGTTACCCGTTTTAACTATAGTGTAAATTTCAAATAGTTATCCCGCCTACCCTTTTCTTTCTATCTTTACATTTTCTACCCTGTCTTTTCATTTTAATAAAATAGTTTTAATATTCTTAATTTTAGTTTTATTAAAATTAGGTTTTAGATTTTAATTGATAAAATTAGAGTTCAATTAGGTTATAAAAATTGGGCATTTTTGTGCCATTGATTTTCTGCACATCTTAAGTAGTTAAAAAGTATTTTTCTTAATTTTTCCAATTAAATTTGTATTTTCTAGGAATTAATTTCTTTTTCTTAGATAAATCATAGAAAATAGAAAAATAGTTGAAAATTTTTGATTCTTTTTGAGATAATTTTCTTTTTAATTCTAGTATTTTTGAAAAATAAAAGTAGAATTTTAGTGATAATTTTTAGAAAAAGTTTATTTTTAGTAAGTCATTTTTCTTTAAAAATTCATAAAAAATTCAAAAATAGTTAAAAAATTCTAATTCTTTTTCCTAAAATTTTCTTTTTAATTTCGTGAATTTTTTACGGTAAAAAGTTTTTGTTAAAGTAGTGCATTAGATTTTAAATTTCAGTTTTAGCTCACGTTTTTACTTTTCGTGCATTTAAATTTCGTGTTAGTTAATTGTTTTTAGTTCATGCTATTATATTTGTAGTATAATTCAAAAGTTCAAAAAATCCTTTACCATTCTTAACTCGAATCCGAATTATCATTCAAATCTCAATTACGATTCGTTGGGACACGACCGTGGAGTTACATACTTCCGGATAAAAATATACATATTGTTATTCTTCAGTGAGATTTTTACCTTATAATTTCTTGTTTGAGAAGTATTTTGGGAAGAATTTTCACGGGATTAATACTATATATATATATATATATATAAATTTGTTACAACCATTAATCAAACTTAAGCTTAGGTAAGTTTCTAACTAATTCCTTAGATGCTAACGATTGAATGAGACACATATTTGCGTGACCTAATCTCATATGCCACAACGTAAAATTTTCATCAATCATTGCTAGATAAATATGGTCTTTAGGCTTATTTCCTAATTTCATCACGTATAAGCCTTTCTTCCTAATACCTTTACCTATGACCTTATCATTCCTTAGTGATTTTACTATCCGTTCAGAGAAGTACTCTAACTTATTTTCACCTATTCTGTCCTATACTTAACAAGTTAAATCTTAAATTATCTTACATGTGTCAACATTATCTAATTTTGAGAGAGTCGTTTTTTGAAATCGGTACCTAGCCAATGAATGTTGCCGCGATAGATTGTACCAAAAATAATTTTAACTCCTTGGATGCTTGTAGCTTGAAAAGAGCTTTCGGTTACCCGTCATGTGTTTAGAGCATCCGCTATCTTTTATCCACTCATCCGGTTCCAAGTTAACTATAAGGCATATCTATTTATATAAGGAAACACCTCAAACATTTGGTCCCCAATATCTCATGGGTCCAAAGTTGTTAGTGCTAAACATCCCTTGCATTTGATGCAATTGGTTGGGATGTGGAAATGGAAGACACATTTCCCATGGCATGTAACTTTGACTTGGCGAAGTTGTTCAGTCTTAGGGAAAGCCACGAGGTTGATTTTGTCGACCAATGTTTCTTTTTGGTTGTGGTGTCTTAGGACGAGGATAATTATTGATGACTCTTCTAGGTGGTGGAGCTCTTGATCTAAAATTAGGTTTTAAAAATCCAACTCCGGGTTTTGATAATGGCTTATAAAACTGTTTAACTTAATTATCACTAGCAACGGGAACTTTTACATTGTTTACTATTATGTGTTTTGGTTTAGGACCCAAAATAGATTTTTGAAAAGACACACTTTTCCAGATTCCAGGGTAGTTGCTCGGGTGGCGGTCCCGATAATTTGCTTTGGGGGCCGCCGACACATTAAGGGGGCCGCCCATATTTATGGGACCTCCATCAGAGGATGCCTTTTTCTAGGCTTTCATAAATTTTATTTCTTTAGTTCCACTAGATGATACTTCAAATGAATTAAACCCTAAACCTAACTTTTCTTCTGAGGTTTTTTGATTATTTAGCCTTTCATTTAAGCAATGTGTGCTCTTTTCAAACTTGGTTAGTTTAAGAGCTTCCTCTTTAAGCTTTTTTCATTTGCAATGTTTTAGCATATGACATTTTACACATTCGAGATCAACTCCCTTGTTTTTCTCGAGTGTAGACACCTTTTCTTTTAGAATACTAATTTCCTTTTCTAAACTAGTTCTAGCGGCTTTTAATCTTTTGTTTTTAGCGATTATCTTTAAACTCATTTTGCACAGTTTATCATATTCGTTATCTAATACTAAATCATCTATTGACGAGTTTTCATCACTAAAGATAGGAGGTTCAAAAACATACCTCACTTGATGTCTTGAGTACAGAGACACGTTTCATTTTTTATCTCTTATCGTCATCCTTCTTCCCGCTATAACTCCAAGAACGCCCAAACAAGCTTTTTGGTTCTTGTCTTTCTGCGACTCCCTCGTGGCAGCGTGGACATTCTCTAATAACATGATTCGAGTCGCCGCATCTAAAGCATTTTCTATCACTTTTACCATTTTTGTCATCTCGGCTTCTTTGGAACTTTTTTTGTCGTTCCGAGGTTGTCTTACGAATCTTCCTCTTCTTTTGAAGAACTTCTTGAAGTCTCTTACCTCCATGGCGTACTATTGGTCTTTACTTCTGAAAGTTGAACACTATTCATTACTAGATTCTTTCCTAGCCTTTTAAAGCAAGAGATTTCCTTTCAACTTTTGCTTGACTATTTTGGAATCTTTCTTAATGATCATTTCGTGAACTTTGAGGTTCCCGATAAGTTCATCAAGAGATAGTGACGTTAAGTCTTTCGACTCTTCAATCGCCGTGACCTTTGCCCTCCATTTAGGATGTAGAGCCCTAAGAAACTTCCTAACATAGTTCTTGCTAGAATAACCTTCATCAAGAGATTTTAGACTAGTAATAATAGTATTAAATCTAGAAAAAGCACTATCTATAGATTCGTCTTTGGAAATGACGAATTGTTCATATTGTTGAACCAAAAGGTCGATCTTATTATCTTTGACTTGACTATTACCTTGGTGGGTGATTAACAATGTTTTCCAAATTTCTTTTGCCATATTACACATGAAAATTCTTTTATATTATTTTCTAGGCAAAGCATTATAAATAACCATTTTAGCTTCGTTATTTTTCACAAGTCTCTTTTTAAGATCATCACTTTTTTTTCAAAAAGGATAACCTCATCTAATTTGGTTTTCGGATTTTGTTCAATAGGTTGAAAATCACCGTTGGTAATAACATGCCAAAGATCTAGATCTTTTGATTTAACATATGCCTCGAATCTATTTTTCTAATAAAAATAAAAAAACTATCACTTTCAAAATAGATGGTTGGGTAGGTCTTTGCATAGATTGCCCTTCTAGATATTTGTCGAAATCCATAGATCGATCAAAGCTTTAAAATACAGTATATTTTAAAAATCTTGAGTGACCTTGGCTCCTGATACCAATTGTGGAAACTAGAATGGGGGGTTGAATAGTTTACATGTTCGATTTACGTTTTAAACGTTTGCTTTCAAAATATTTATATTTGAGTTGTATGTTTAACCAATTCACAATATGAACAATCAATATAAAAATCTAAACTAAAGCTAAATAACATTGACAATAATGTGAAGAGATAAGGAAAGGAACAATCAAACCAAGACACCAAGATTTATAGTGGTTTGGCTATGAAGCTCTTCTTCGCCCTACTCCACTCCCCGAGTATCCTACTCGATATTTCACTATGTCAACAAGCTCCCTTCAGGCGAAGAAAACCGTTTACACGTCGCTTACGTTATTTTCTGACACTAAGCTAAATGTCGAGTCCTAATCTTAGCTAAAACCAATCTACCACTTCACAATCACTAGATCTACACTATCGGATTCACACAATATCCGAATCACACAAATACACAAGACAATTACAATAGAGATTTGATGCTTAGAAGAAAGGAGGAGAGATCACTAATTTAACACTTCATTTCTTGACGAATACGAGTGTTCTTCTCTTGCACTTGAATGAGAGGGAAGAGATGAGAAGAAGAGATTAGATCACTTGAAACAAGATCAAGAGATGTTAGTGATCAAGATATTTAGTGAGAGAAAGAAGGTTTTTAGAGAGAGAAAGAAGTATGAGAAAATTCGTGCAAAGAGGTCTGATTTTCTGCAAGGAATAAAGCAGTATTTATAGGTAGGAAAATCCAGCGGTCACTAGCGGCGGTCCCGACGGTCCTAGATATATAAGGGGGCCGCCAGGCCTATAAGAGGGCCGCCAGGTAGACCACACCCCTTTTTTGTCTTTTTGTGGGGAGGGTTGTATCTGGTATAGAAACTTCTGTATTGGGGGAAAATTTTGAATTTCAAATTTTAAGTTTTTAATAAAACTTTTCTTTTAATTAGAAAATATTTTGTATAATTAATTTTGTGAAATTCTTTTGTAAAAATGTAATGGATAAGAGAAAAATATTTTCTTGATCACTAATCATGCTTAATGATTT
>BQNB010020704.1:0-25894 GCA_026074375.1 Tanacetum coccineum | reverse complement strand
AAACCGTATACGTCGTATTGTTCCTGTAAAAACAATTAAATACTGAAAATAAAATATTAAGTTTTAAAACTGATAACGTCTAGACACGTCTATACGTCGTATCCAAAGGGGTTCGATACGCCGTATAGAGTGTCTAGGAAGACATACTCGTGTAACAAACAATTAAAATGCGACAAACAATTAAAATGATTGGGTTGTCTCCCGGGAAGCAATTTTGTTTTAGCTGGTCTTTAAGTTTGACCTTTTTCTACTTTCTTTTTATTCATCTTCAATTCGCTCACATCCATCGCCGTGTGCGAATGATGTGCTATCGTGTAGGGTCAATTATTTAATTATCAAGATTTAAATTTATATTTAGCCAACAAAACTAAAACAACACTTTAACAAACAGTGTACCCGGTCAAGATAGAGTTTGCGGTAAGTAGGGTGTTGGTATGTGCTTAATTACACATGCCATTTTCCATTAAAAACGGACTTAAATGACTAAAAACGTACCAAAAATACATTGTATTTATATATTTTGCATTTGAATTGTGCAGGAAATGAATAATCAAGAAAAGGACAAAAACAACAAAACTGAGCACGAAATGGAAAAGTGTGAAAAGACGAAGTCAAATCGAAGCCAAAAGTCAACCAAAAGAAGAAAATACAACTTGAGGAACCAAAAATGCAAAATCCTAAAGTTGTATTACCACAAGGACTAACTTTGCGATTTGACTTATAACTTTCAAGGACTGAAGCTGCCAAACACTTAAACTTACACACCACAAGGACCAAGTGTGTAATAAACACATACAACATGAGATGTTGAAATTGCCAAGTCACAAAAATTTACCCTGCCTTTATACAAACTAAATTTCCTGCCAAAACAAACCCAGATACAAGTCAAGGGTTTCTTCTTCATTCTTTTACCCTGCACCCCTAATTACCAATGGTTAAACCCTCCCCCTCCACTCCACTAAACCCCCTCAGCCATATAACATTGCCAAGTTAGCAATCTCACATTTTACAACACATTTTGATGGCTGTGATTGACTCAAAAGAAGCACAAGGATAATTGATGGCTGGGATTAGCTTTGTCAAACCTCTCACACAACTAACACACTCTTTGAAGCCTCTCTCAAAGAAAGCACAGCTGCAAGACCAAGCTTATGAAGACATTCGACTATAAATAGGACCCATTGTAACTTATTGTAAGGAGGATCCTAGCAAAATAGTTTAATTGTCATTTTAATTAAGTCATTTACAGCTTATTGTACTTTTCCTTTTAGCTTTGTACTAATTTCCAAGTTTAATGAAGTGTTGAGGTTTTAAGTCAAATTCTAATTTTCAAATTCCAAGTTCTAAATTGCTAACTAGTGCTTAATTGTGTTTAAAAAGCTTTCAAAGGAGCTTGTTTATAAGCTGTTTTTATCAAAAGAAAAAAATAAGTTAAGTAGTTAGTAAAAATTCACTAAAAAATTCCACAGCTTATTTTATGGATGATAAGCCAGAAATGGATGGGCTTATGGACACTACCAGCTTATCTTTGATAAGCTGGAGCTTGTATACAAAGCTCTTGAGAGCTTATTTGCCCTTGTTTAGAGCAAAGGGCCTTGTAAGTCACTTTTTCTTTATTTTAGCTTATTAACTTGCATTTGCTTATTTACTGCTTATTAGTGCTTCTTGCTTATTTGTATTTGCTTAATTATGCTTATTAATGTTGTTTAGTGCTTAAAGTTCTAGTCTTGTAGTTTAGAAATCACTTGAGCAAGTTTTACTTAAAACTGTCAAATTTTTAGCTTATAAACTGTTGGATTTTTATTTGCTTATTTAAGTGCTTATTTGCTACTGTATTGTGCTTATTTTGGCTTAACATGCATGTGTAATCATCTATTTTTAAGTCCCTTAGGTCTCTCAGCTTAAATCACCACAAATCAGCCTTTAAAGCCATATTCAAATAGTTAAAGGGGTCTGTTTGGCATAAAGCCCTAAAACTAGGTCAATTTGTTTTAAAAGCATTGGGGATTGGATCACAAAGCCTCTGGTCTATTAGCTTAATTAGGGTCTAATCATTAGCTTTAATTAATTTTTTAATAGTTAAAATCTTAAAGTTAGTTTAGAAATTTGTTATGGTTTAAGTCTGTCAAACCTCGACTGCTAGATTTTGTTAATTTGTTTAGACTGCTTAATATTGATAATAGTCCATGCTTTCTTGTCCATTTTTGAAGCTAATAATGCAATAGTGAGTAGTGTATTCTTACTGCATTGTAGTTTTTTGGTTTTAAAAACAAAATCTGTCAAGATAAGCCCATGTCAAAACCTGTCACTTGTTTTTAAGCTAAAAAAATAGATAAGCTATGATTGTTCTTAGGTTGTCTGAAAAACTCGTGCAAAGCTCTTAGGGTACGAAGCTTCTCAATCTGTTAGAGCTGTTTTTGCGAAGTCAAAAGCTTATTAAGGGATCCTTAATTTAGGTCTGCAGTTTGTATGTTGTCTTTCAAAGAAACCTAAAAACTCAAATTTAGTATTAAAACCTTTTCATAGCCATTATCCTAGGTGTTATTTATGATCCCATAATCCTTTGAGTTTGCTGAATCCTAGAATCATAGGCCAATTCCAAGGGTATATAAGCCTTTTCCTTCAAGACTTTTGCCATATTTCAGCTCATAAAAAACCTAAAAGTGCCATTTGGCTGTTTTTTGTGGCTCAAAAGCTCCCCTGGTGCTGAGAGTGCTTATTTGTGCTTATTTTGTGATTTGCTTGCTAATTCATGTACTTAAGTGCTTATTAGGTTTTCTTAAGTGTGTGTCTTTGCTTATTTCTTATTTCCAATTGCTTATTTGTAGTTAATTAGCTAAACAGTATTAACTTGATCAAACAGTATTAACTTTCAAGTTAATACTGCTGTTTTCAAATTGTTTTTTTTAGCTTATCAGTTGTTCAAAATAATTATAGATTGCTTTTTCTTTTAACTTTTTATGTCCTCTTTTCCTTTCTTTAGCTTATAGATTTATTAGAGTCCATCCTTGAGCTTATTCATAAGCCCAAAGGTGCCCCTTTGTCTGTTTTGTAACTATTTTGTAACAATAGCTTATTAAGCTTTTCTAAGCTTAATTTTCATTCATATTTGCTTATTCCAATCTGCATTTGCTTATTAGGTCTAGTTGAGTCTAAGTTTTGCTTATTTTTCTTCTTAAGTTGCTTATTAAGTCTGAAAAGCCAAAAAGAAAAAGCCCTTTAAACCTTTGTCCATTTAAGCCATTCTGTCTGTTGTAATTGCTTTTTACAGCTTATTTATAAGCTTTTATAAAAAGTGCTTTCATAAAAAATGCTTATTTTTGTCTTATCTTCAAGTTTGTAAAAAAAAGTTTTCAAAAAAAAAATAAAAGGGGAAGTGGAAGTCAGGGGTGAGCTAGGGCTCGAACCCCCGACCTCAACACTCTCACCCTTTATATACACACACACTCTACCGCTGTGCTACAATAGCTCATCCGGTAGAGTTTGTGTTTGTTTTATTCTTATACACGTTTTGGCCAAATAAGCTTATAAGTTATTTTGATTTTTAACAGCTTATTGGGATAAGTTGTGCTCCCCAGCTTATTTTTCTTAGAATCGTCATAACTTTAGCTATTTTTTGTATTTTTTTAGATTTTTATATAAACGTTTAGTATTTTTTATAATTATTTAGATTAAAAATTTTAAAAATTCATAAAAAATAAAATATTTATCAAAAAAATAAAATTCTTGTTTTTAAAATTTTGTTTAATCTATTAGAACCTAGGAAAAATAGAATCTCAGTTATAGGGTTAAATTTGCAACTTTTCGTTTTTTAAACCCGTTCTCGTTCTTTCTCGTTTTTAGCTCAAAACACCTCCGTTTTTGTTCTAGTTTTTTTTATTCTTCATATTTAGTCATTTTTAGCTCATTTTTAGCTCGCGTTTTTACGTCACCGTTTTAGGATTTAAGTTAAATTACTTTCGTTTTATGTTTTCTTTTGCTTGATTTTGCATTTTTACTTGTAGTAATAGAAAACCAATCATAATCTTGTCATATTCAAACATCAAATATCAAATCGTCATTTGATTTTCAATTGCACACCTCGTTGGGACATAACGACCCGGGAAATCAAACTTCCGGTTACATATATATTTTATTTTGTGAATTCTTAACCAATCCCTAGCTAAGGGTATTTGGTTGATTGTTTGCCTATATTTTATATATATATATATATATATATATATATATATATATATATATATATATATATATATATATATATATTATATATATGACATATAATAATATTGAACGAATCAAATTTTGGCGCCGCTGTCGGGGAGGCTGTGAAACGATTTAGACGTAACGTTTAACAATTGGTGGTTGAATTTGTGAATATTTCTTCTATTTTTATAAAATTATAAAAATTCAAAAATATTTTTTATTTTCTTTTATTAGTATAATTATAATATAAAAAAAATAAAAATAAAAATAAATTCATAAAAAGAAGTAATAAATTCACCAAGTTGGTAAAAAACACCAACATATAATACTTTCCATTGAAGTATTATCCATCAATAAGTTCCCGAACAAAAAATTCAAAAACTTGCCATTTGTGTCGCTTACGACGTACAACTCACCTCGATTTGATTAACAAACTATAAGGTGGGTATAAGGAGGGTTGTTCCTAGGAACTACGACCCGAAAGGAGAAAGGATTTTAATAGCTTCGCGCTTTCCTACTCCTCCGCTCCTTTCGCGAGTGGCCTTTTCATTAGGAGAGCTAACCGGTGAAGTAATTTGATTAGTGGTTGAAGTGACCTATCTCGTTGTCTGTAAAATAAATTGGAATAGATTCAGTGAAAAAAAAAACCAAAAATAATTAGTAAAATTTTTCTTTTTTGTATTTCTATTTTGTGCATGCGCACTCGTTCTCAATCCCGTAGACGTAGACAACAACAAGTCCAACAGACTTTTGTTAAACCATTTGATCTTGAGAAACCAAATAATAACCAAGAACCTCCCGATCCTCCCATAGTTACGATGGCCGATAATCGTACTATGGCTCAAATGCTCCAAGCACCCACCGAGGGGTACGAGGATGCAATCGTTGTTCCCGCAATCACCGTGGACAATTTTGAGCTCAAGCATAGTTTGCTAACTCTTGTTCAAAATAAACAATTTTTTGGACATGACAAGGAGGACCCGCATGCTTACATCCGATATTTCAACAAGATCACTTCTACGATGAAGTTCCCAAACGTCCCGAGTACATCCGTTAAGCTGATGCTTTTCCCATTTTCCCTCGAGGGAGCAGCCCGGATTTGGCTTGAAAAAGAACCTCCTCGATCGATTTCAACTTGGGATGATCTTGTTTTGAAATTCATCAACCAATTTTTCCCTCCCTCCAAGACGACAAATCTTCATAATGAGATCACAAGGTTTCAACAAAGATTTGACGAATCGTTTTATGAAGCATGGGACTGATTCAATGATCTTCTTCTGGCATGCCTGCATCATAGGTTTTCGGAATTGCATCAACTTGATACATTCTATAATGCCTTGAACTCGAATGATCATGATTCTTTGAACTCCGCCGCGGGTGGTAACTTTCTGGATAAAATGCCTCGAGAATGCCTAAAAATCATCGAGAGCAAGTCCAAAGTTTTCGACAATCATTGAAGAAGGCCATTGTTGCTGGAAATGAGTCGAGCTCTTCTACCCCCGGTATTTCATCCGATGTTGCTGAACTCAAGGATATGGTGAAAGCATTGCTTCTTGATAAGAAAAACCAATCCCAAGCTCCCGCTGCCGTAAAAGCGGTCGAGGAAAGTTGTGTAACCTGTGGTGGTGCTTATTCTCACCGAAATTGTCCCGCCACCAATGGCAATGTTTATCGTGACAATATTCAAGAGTACATGTCACAAGCCGCCGCAGTTAACGACAACCAAGGGAATACCGGTTACCGACCTCCGATGATTGCAAATCAAGTTCGACCTCCCGGTTTTCCTCCCGTTCAAAACCAAGGAAATAGTCAGAACCGGTACAACCAAAATAAGGGGAATAACTACAACTAGAGCCCAATTTTTTGACCCCCGGTTAATCAACCACCAGCTTACCAAGCTCCAGCTTACCAGGCTCTAGTTTCTTAGGTACATGGTGTGTCAAAGACTGATTTTGAAAGCTACGTTAAAGCTAACGATGCGGTGATGCAAAACATGCAAAGCCAAATGACCAATATAACTACCTGCACACCAAATCTGAATAGTAATACCTTGTGCTTCTCTACTTCGGGCTCGGGTTCTCTTCCTAGCAACACCATTGCTAACCCGAAAGGTGATGTAAAAGCAATCACCACCCAAAGTGGTGTTTCTTATAATGGAACTCAAATTCCACCTTCGATTTCTTCTCTTCCTAAAGAGATGGAAAATGAACCCGAGGTGACAAAGGTTACGGTGCAACCAAGCACCAAAAACATCCAACCTCTGGAGGTCCAAACTAATGACCAAAATGGTGCGGCCCGTTTGTACTTCAAAAACTAATACCAACAGTGCCTTATCCCTTCCAAGGGCCAACAAAGAGAAGCTCTGTCGAAAAAGACGATCTTCTAGCTTCAAATTTATGGAGAATTTTAGAATCTCCATTTCGACCTAAAGTTCGCGGACGCTCATCGATACACAAGCCAAATTTGCACCAATAGTTAGAAAATTCCTCAATGACAAAGATAAGATAATGAGTTGACAAAGACACCGTTTCAAACGAGAATTGCTTCGGCCGGTTATCCTAAAAAAGTTTTTCACGAAAAAACTTAGAGACCAAGCCGTAGATTTCTTAAAACCGTGTGTTTTTTCCGGAGATGAATGAATGCTTAGCCTTGGCCGATCTCGGTGCAAGCATCAACCTAATGCCTCTCTCCATTTGGAAAGAGCTAAATCTCCCAACTTTAACCAAAACCCGAATGATACTTGAACTTCCGACCGAACGATTTCTACTCCAACCGGCATCGCCGAGGATGTTTTCGTAAAAGTTGGAACGTTATTCTTTCCTGCCGATTTTGTGGTCGTTGATTACGTTGCCAATCCTCGGGTTCCCCTAATTACTAATAAGACCTTCTTGAGAATGCACGTAACCTTTGAAGAAGTTCACGGTGTACAAATGACCCTTAGACATGATGACCAATTTGTAACCTTCAAAGTTGGTGATACTAAGACTTTCTCCTACAATATCATTGAATTGGTTAACCGAGTCGATGTTAATTAGACCATTGCTTGTGAAGAAAATTTTCAAGAAGAACTGAAATTTTGAAAAGAGTGGGCAATCAATCCCACTTCCAACATTGGACCTTAGAACGAATACACGCTCTCCGATCTATCTTTCGCCCCCTCCTTCGGAGGAGTGATTTTAATAATGAAGAGAACGATGCATTTCATGAACACGTTGAATCAATACCACCGGTGTTGACGGCATCCTAGATTCTGAGGGAGATACTGTTTAACCCTGAGGAATTAATTAAGTGTGATCAATAGTAGCCCAAATCTCCCTCCGTCACCAGTTTGTGAAATTAATGTGCCTGAAAAGATTAAATCTTCATGTGAAGATCCTCCCGACCTAGAACTCAAAGACTTACCATCCCATCTTGAGTATGCGTTTCTGGAGGGTGATGACAAATTACCCGTCATAATCGCTAAAAACTTAAAAGATGAGGATAAAACCAACCGCGCCTGAATCTAAGGTTCTTTCAGGTTCACATAAGCAGGCCATACGCTTAAAAGATTTTTCTAATAATAAAGGGATAGATCTACAGTTTTTTTTTTTTTTTGGCATACCCATAAAGATTTTGGATGAAGGTAGAAAATGCCAAACCCGAGTTCAACATCAGAGAAGGGAAACCCCAAAATCTAGTGAGTTATTAAAAAGAAGTTATCAACTTCTTGATTGCTGTGTTAATTTATCCTATCTCTGACAGTCCCTGGGTAAGCCCGGTTCATTGTGTCCCTAAGAAGGGAGGCATAACCGTGGTAAAAAATGAAGAAAATGAGTTAATACCCACTAGGTTGGTTACGGGATGGCGAGTTTGCATCGACTACCAAAAACTCAATGATGCAACTCGTAAAGACCATTTCCCTTTACCATTCATGGATCAGATGCTTGAAAGATTAGCCAGAAATGAGTACTATTGCTTTTTGGACGGATTCTCAGGCTATTTTCAGATCCCGATTGACCCAATTGATCAAGAAAAGACTACCTTCCACCACCTGCCCTTCAGATGGACAGTATGCCTATCTCGCATGCCATTTTGGTTTAAGCAATGCAACCTGGGTACGTTCAAGGTGTCCTGGGTTTGCAATCTTTCATGATAGATTGAGAAACCATGGAAGTCCTTCAAGGATGACTTCTCGGACTTCGGTGATTCTTCTTTCTCCTTTTTTTTTTTGCTTTCCCATATAGACAAAATGCTCCACAGGTGTGAAGACACCAATCTTGTACTGAATTAGGAAAAGTGCCACTTTATGGTTAAGGAATCAGGCATAGTCCCTAGTCCATAAGATTTCAAGAACAACTGGGATTGAGGTTGATAAGCACAAGAAAAGTGTCATTGTAAATTGCCTATACCCCTATCGTAAGGGTATATTCGAAGTTTTCTGCGGTCATGCCTGGTTTCTACCGACGATTGATTTAGGATTTTTTCCAAATTCCGCACGCGGCCTATGACCCACAACCATGAAAAAAGAAACTCCGTTTTATCATCTTGAAGGAAATCATTCGAAGCATTTGAGACCCTTAAGTTGAAGTTGACCCAGGCTCCAATTTTAGTTGCCCCCGATTAGGACTTGCCTTGTGAAATCATGTGCGATGCAAGTGATTTTACTGTTGGGGCCGTCCTGGGGCAACGTAAGACCAAGCACTTCCAGCCGATACACTATGCAAGCAAAACCATGACCGAAGCTCAAGCACACTACACTACGACGGAAAAAGAATTAATTGCCGTAGTGTATGCTTTCGAGCAATTCCAGCCATATCTTGTCTTGTCCAAATGCATAGTGTAATAGCGACCATGTCGCCCTCAAGTATCTGCAACATATAGCAAGGATACAAACAAGATTGCTCCGGTGTATTTTGCTGCTCAAAAGACTTAAGATGTCATTATTCGAGATAAAAAAGGAGCAAAAATCTCAGCCGCCCCGACCACCTTTTCTAGACTTAAAATCCCCATCAAAGTGAGCTCGAGAAAAAGGAAATTAAACGGAAACATTCCTCTCGAGGAACTTGGGATGGTTACCTTTGTGGTGATGAAATAATGCCCCGTGGTTGCCGAATATGCAAACTACCATATCAGGGAATTTTGTGTGTATCAAAGGGATGACGTCTCAGCAGAAAAGAAAAGTTTTTCAAAGACGTCAAACACTATTTTTGGGACGACCCCTTCTTGTTTAAGATACGTGCGGATCAAGTGATTCGGCGGTGTGTGCACGGCAAGGAAGCTTTCGACATCCTCGAAGCTTGCCATAATGGACCCACGGGGGGACATCATGGTGCAAATCTCACCGCCAAAAAGGTCTTTGATGCCTGTTTCTTCTGGCCCATGATTTACAAAGATGCCCACGAGTTGGTTAAAAATTGCGACTCGTGCCAGCGTCAAGGAAAATTTTCACAACATGATGAGATGCCTCAAAATTCCATCCAAATTTGTGAAATCTTTGACGTTTGGGGCATTGACTTCATGTGGCCATTCCTGTCTTTAAGAGGGAACAAATATATACTCGTGGCAGTCAATTACTTGTCGAAATGGGTTGAAGCAAAAGCGCTCCCCACCAATGACGCCCGAGTTGTTTGCAAATTTCTCAAATCTCTCTTCGCCAGATTCGGTGCTCCTCGTGCAATCATAAGTGATCGCGCAATGACTAGCGTATTCTTACTCCTTTTTATATATAAATAAATATAGATAAATATAAATATATAACAAGGATCAAAATCCACAAAATCAATGAAACCGGAAGTAGTATGGAGTATCTCCGGGTCGTTATGTCCCAACGAGGCTTGAATGGAAAATCGAATGACGGATTGATGATTGATGTTTGAATATGACAAGGATATGATTGGGCACTAAACCTAATAAGCAAATGCACGAAAAGATAAGCAAGGAAAATAAACTAGAGCAGGGATAAAGGCTAGGAATGGTAAAAACACTTAAAACTTTTATCCTAAGACACAAATAAGCTCAAATAAGCTTAAGACAAACCAAATAAGCTAGACTAACTCTAAATAAGCAAATTCAACAAGCAATTAAACTAAGTTAAGCAGGAGAAACTCAGCAGTACTAACAACAGTACTAACAGTATTAACTATCAGTACTAACTTGGAGTTAGTACTGCTAGCTTTGAGTTAATATGCTAAGCTTAATTTTAGAACTGCTAGCTAATCAAAACACCAAAAAATTTGGAAAAACAAAAACAAGAAATAAGCAAATAGGCTAAAACAGATATTTAACTACCCCTAATAAGCACTCAGGCATAAGAATAAGCAACTGGAATAAACTAAAATGGCAAATAAGCTCAAAACTAAGAAAACTGATAAACTCTTAAAATTACTTTGAAAAGGCAAATAAACTTAAATAAGCTCTACTAAAGACAGTAAACGAAAATGGGCTTAATCTACTCTAAAAAGCTAAGGAAATCTTAAATAAGCAGAAATAATAAGCTAATAAGCAATAATGAACCAACAGTACTAATAGTTTTAACTACTAGTACTAACTTGGAGTTAGTACTACTAGCTTCTTAGTTAGTAATGCTAGCTTTAAAAATCCCCCTTTAATTTCCAAAAAGGCCTTTTGAGGCTGATTTGTGGTGATTTAGGCCAAGGGTCTCAAAAACAGATGATTATACATTAATAATAAGCACTAATAAGCTGAAATTAAGCAAATGCAAGAAAATAAGCTAAAAATCAAGGAAAGAAGACTTACAAAACCCTTTGCTCTAAACAAGGGCAAATAAGCTTTTAAAAGCTTTGTCTACAAGCTCCAGCTTATCAAAGATAAGCTGGTAGTGTCCATAAGCCCATCCATTTCTGGCTTATCATCCATAAAATAAGCTGTGGAAATTTTTGGTGAATTTTTTTATTTTTTACTAACTACTTAACTTTTTTCTTTTACTTGATAAAAACAGCTTATAAACAAGCTCCTTTGAAAGCTTTTTAAACACAATTAAGCACTAGTTAGCAATTTAGAACTTGGAATTTGAAAATTGGAATTTAACTTAAAACCTCAACACTTCATTAAACTTGGAAATTAGTACAAAGCTGAAAGGAAAAGTACAATAAGCTGTAAATGACTTAATTAAAATGACAATTAAACTATTTTTTTAGCTAGAATCTTTTTCAATAAGCTACAATGGGTCCTATTTATAGCCGAATGTCTTCATAAGCTTGGTCTTGCAGCTGTGCTTTCTTTAAGAGAGGCTTCAAAGAGTGTGTTAGTTGTGTGAGAGGTTTGAGAAAGCTAATCCCAGCCATCAATTATCCTTGTGCTTCTTTTGAGTCAATCACAACCATCAAAATGTGTTGAACAATGGGGGATTGCCAAGTTGGCAATTATATGGCTGAGGGTGATAGTGGAGTAGAGGGGGAGGGTTTAACCATGGGTAATTTGAGGTGCAGCTAGGGTGTTTTTATTGTGTGAGGGACTTGATAAAAGTAATCTTAGCCATTCAATCTTCTTGTGCTTCTTTTTGAGTCAATCTAGCCATCGAAATTACTTGAAAATGGTGAAGGATTGCCAACATGGCAATTATAAAGCTGGGGGAAGATAGTGGAGGAGGGGGGGATGTTTTACCCAAGGGGTTGTAGAGGTTGCAGGGTAAAAGGGTGGGAAGACACCCGTGATTTGTATCTAGGCTTTTATTGTTTATAGGCGCCGAGAAAAAAATGGTTTATGGGCAGGTTGGCAGTTTTGGCCCCTCATCTCATATATCTTTATTGCAAATTTCGGCCCTTGACTTTTTATTCTTGTAACAACTTGAGGTTTGGCAATTTTAGTCCCTCAAGTTGTATTTTCTTCATTTGGTCCGACTTTGACTTTGACGAGTTGACTTTTTTGACTTTTGCAACTGACTTTGGCTTTGATTTGACTTTGTCTTTTCCATTCCGTGCTTGGTTTTGTTTGTTTTTGGCTTTCTTCTTGTCCTTTTCTTGAATATCCGTTTCCTGCACAATACAAATGCAA
Source organism: Tanacetum coccineum (assembly GCA_026074375.1). NCBI lineage: Eukaryota > Viridiplantae > Streptophyta > Magnoliopsida > Asterales > Asteraceae > Tanacetum > Tanacetum coccineum. The sequence continues at coordinate 13,699 of BQNB010020704.1, read as the reverse complement.
AACATACAAATACAATGTATTTTTGGTACGTTTTTAGTCATTTAAGTCCGTTTTTGATAGAAAATGGTATGTGTAATTAAGCACATACCAAAATCCCCCATACTAAGATATTGCCGTGTCCTCACGCAATGTTATGAAGTAAACACTCAAGAAACCAAGAATCTTAATCCCCCTCGACTAATAACCTCGTAAAGTAGCTAAGTGTTTGTCAAGGGGAACTAAAGAATCAATAGCTTTGACAAGTCCCATTTTCACCATTTTTTATATGTACACTGACTATCCTTAATATTTTTGGGAATTTCCTTTTTCTTTTCTTGACTGCCTGTTTGACTTTCTTTATTTTATCAACACTGGGATCATAGAATGAGAAACATCCATAGAATAATCTACGGATGTCCTGACGGATAAATTCATCATCCCTAATTTTTCACTAGTCCCAAACTAAGCGTAAAAACAAAATCACCGTTAAGTACAAGTAAAGATGCTAACACTACTTATAACTATGACTTGTCAACTTTTTGCTCCCACAATTATTCAATTAGAGTGATTGTGCTTAATTTTAAGTTAAATTTAGATTGACAGTTTTAGAAAGTAGTATAGTTTATATGCATAACGATATTTCTAAAGAAATCTGGGGAAAAGACTAGATCACCCACCAACCAGCATATTCTCGATAGATCCCAGCCGAGTTCGACTTAGGTTATCAGGTTGAGACCCAACAGGAGAATGTTCGCAATGTATTAGCGGGATACTCCACCCTTTTAGGCCGAATTTCTTAGATTTACCGCTAAATAAACAATACTACTCAAAGCAAGCAAACATCAAAAATTTAATGGTCTCATTGGTAAGACTATTCCATGTAGCGACCTTTCTTCTCGGAACGTCCCAGCCTCATCAGCTAAACGCCCAGGTTTTTGACACCCCACGCCCACGAAGAAGACTTTAATTCGAAAATAATCTACCGACAACAAACCAACAACTTATGAAGTCTTAAAAGCAAGTTATTCTTAGTTTCAAAATTATACTTGAGTTAAGAAAAAGAATCTTAACTACCATTAATTTTCATTTATTGCTATATACTAAAACTAACCGCATCATTTACATGACTACCAACAGCGGCCGACGCCTCCGACAAAATGTAGTACTTAGTCTGACGACGGTTTTCTTGATTGATTACACTTACGAATGCACTTTGGCATATATTATCTCACTAGTGCCTTGTTTTGAAAGACTGCAGACATCGGTTGTGAGCCGGCAAGATGCAGTAAACCTTTATCAGCCCACAGTTTAATTATTTATATTATATATATATATATATATATATATATATATATACTAATAGATATATATATAATATATTTACACATATTTTCCCGTATAAGAGAAAATTTTCGTTTAGAAACCAATATAAAGCTGAACTACGATAATATTTTTCGATTCCGAAAGAGCTTCTTTTTAGAAAAGTCCGTTTAAAGTAAAGCAAAATTAAGCACGTTATTAGTCATGGTTTAAGATCATCTGGAGAAAATATCGACAAATTACACTATAAAGCTTTTATGATGTCCAAACATAATCCTTAGCTTAGCATCCTAATTTGTAAATAAACACAATCATTTTCTGTTCTTCGCAATTTAAAATCCGAATAAAAGATCCGCGAATGCTTAGCCTAATTAAACTTTTTGTTTATTAAATGGTTTCAGGGACAAAGCTAAGGGCTCAACACGCCCGATGGAGTCAAAATTTATTCTCATTTCTACCCATTGGAAATTTAAAAAACTGTGACAAAACACTTATTTTATTTTTGTAAATTTAAATTTTTGCATGTTTTTAGGTATTTTTGCAAAATATTGGTGGTAAAAAACGGGATTAAGTGACAACAAACGCTGCAGCAGGCAAAATCAAATCAGAAGATCCCCCCAATACTAGAACTAAACATCCGTCCTCGATGTTTTTTAAGGGGGTACCTACGTTAAATTGTAAGGCCCGTTTTATTAAGTGTGCCAAATAAAAAAACGTTAGTCGATTAGATTTGGATATTGGAAATTCCCAAAATTAATGGTGAGATTGAAACTTTGTGGATGAAGGGTAAAAGTTACGAGTAAAACGAGAGTCATCACAATCCGGGAAATCCTAGACATACAAAACACACAAAACACGGGTAATGTAAGAGGTAAGCCCCTCAACTAAAAAACACTATACAACATAGTACTACTACTGATAAGCATGGGTCCTCCACAAAATGAAGAAAGCGCTTGTTTTAAGTCGCTATGCTTGACCCGTCCCCGAATTTATTGGTCCATGGGGAACGTCTGGAGATCCGGGACTACCAATTGTGGTAAGTCCCCTCCAAAGTAGTGCTTCAAACGATGACCATAGGCTCACTATGAAATTTGGCCCGGAGTTTTGGAATAACTCGACAGTGCCAATATAGAAAAATTGGGTTACAGTGAATGGTCCACTCCAGCGGGTCTTAAGCTTGCCTGAGAAAATCTTTAATCTAGAGTTAAAGAGGAGGACTCGATCACCGACGTTGAAAACGCGATTTTTAATCTTGGAGTCATGGATTCTCTTTGTTTTCTCTTTATAGATCAAAGAGTTTTCATAGGCATGATCACGAAGTTCATTTAGCTCATTGAGTTGAACCATACGGTGATCGCCCGCGGTCATTAGGTCAAAGTTCGCATGTTTTAACGCCCAATAGGCTTTGTGTTCGAGCTCAATCGGAAGATGACATGCCTTCCCGTATGCTAGCTTGTATGGAGTACACCCGATGGGTGTTTTGTAAGTTGTGCGGAAGGCCCAGAGAGCGTCATCTAGTTTGTCCGACCAAGAGGCACGATTTTCGCCCACGGTCCTTTCAAGAATTCTTTTCAAACCACGATTGGATACCTCAACCTGCCTACTTGTTTGTGGGTGATAAGCGGTGGAGAGACGATGAGCACGACTCCGAGTTTTAAACATACTTGAAATTGGCATATGCAAAATGGGTTCCGCGATCACTTATGATTGCACGAGGGGCACCGAATCTGGCGAAGAGAGATTTGAGAAATTTGCAAACAACTCGAGCGTCGTTGGTGGGGAGCGCTTTCGCTTCAACCCATTTTGACAAGTAATCGACTGCCACGAGTATATATTTGTTCCCTTTTGAAGACGGGAATGACCCCATGAAATCAATACCCCAAACGTCAAAGATTTCACAAACTTGGATGGAATTTTGAGGCATCTCATCAACATGTGAAATTTTCCTTGAAGCAGGCACAGTTCGCAGTCTGTTAACTTCCTACTCAGTGGGCATCTTTGTAAATAGTGGGCCAGAAGAAACCGGTATCAAATACCTTTTTGCTGGTGAGATTCGCACCATGAAGTCCACACCGTGGGTCCATTATGGATAAGCTTCGAGGTTTCGAGAGCTTTCCTGCCGTGCACAGACAACCGCCAGATCACTTGAATCCGCACATAGTTTAAACAAGAAGGGGTCGTCCCAAAGTAGTGTTTACGTCATTGACAAACAATCTTTTCTGTTGGGACGACATCCTTGATAACAAAAATTCCCCCAATGGTAGTTTCAAAATCAGCAAACCCACGGGGCTTTATCATCACTACGAAAGTAACCATCCTAAGTGCTCGAGAGGAAATGTTTCAGTTAATTTCATTTTTCCCTCGAGTCTCACTTTGATGGGGATTTTCAAGTCTAGAAAGGTGGTCGGAACGGCGAGATTTTCTGCTCCTTTTTTATCATGGATAACGACATCAAATTCTTGGAGCAGCAAAATCCACCGGAGCAATCTTGGCTTAGCATCCTGCTTAGCAAGCAGGTACTTGAGAGCCGAATGGTCCGTATACACTAATGCTTTTACAAGACAAGATATGCCAGAATTCTCAAAGCATACACTACGGCAAGAAATTTCTTTTTCCATTTAGTGTAATTTGCTTGAGCTCGATCCATAAGTTCTTGCTGCATAAAGTATCGCTGAAGTGCTTGTCTGAACGTTGCCCTAGGACTGCCCCAACAGCAAAATCACTTGCATCACACATGATTTCAAAGGGCAAGTCCCAATCGGGAGCAACTAGAATTGGAGCCTGGGTTAACTTCATCTTAAGGGTTTCAAATGCTTCGATGCATTCCTTCGAGAAGATAAACAAAGTTTCTTTTTCAAGGAGGTGGGTCATAGGCCGGGCGATTTTGGAAAAATCCTGAATAAATCGTCGGTAGAATCCGGCGTGACCGAGAAAACTACGAATACCCTTCACGGTAGTGGGATGAGGCAATTTTGCAATGACATAACTTTCCTTTTCAACCTCAATCTCAGGATTATAGAAATCATAAGCCAAGGACCATGGGCCTTCCTTGACCATAAAGTGGCACTTTTCCTAATTTAGCACAAGATTGGTGTCTTCACACCTTTGGAGCATTTTGTCTAAATGGGAAAGGCAAGAGGAGAAAGAATCACCGAAAACCAAGAAATCATCCATGAAGACTTCCATGGTTTTTTCAATCATATCGTGAAAGATTGCAACCATACACCTTTGGAACATGCCTGGTGCATTGCATAAACCAAAAGGCATGCGACGATAGGCAAATGTCCCGTAAGGGCAGGTGAAGGTAGTCTTTTCTTGATCAAGTGGGTCAATTAGGATCTGAAAGTAGCCAGAGAATCCATCCAAAAAGCAATAGTACTCATTTTCGGCTAATCTTTCAAGCATCGATCCAAAATTGGCAACCGGGAAATAGTCTTTACGAGTTCATCATTGAGTTGTGTAAGCGGTGCAAACCCTCCATCCCCGTTAACCAACCTAGTGGGTATTAATTCATTTTCTTCATTTTTCACCACAGTTATGCCTCCCTTCTTAGGGACACAATGAACCGGGCTCACCCAGGGACTGTCAGAGATAGGGTAAATTAACCCGGCATCAAGAAGTTTGATAACTTCTTGCTTAATAACCTCATAGATTTGGGGTTTAAACCCTTCCCATCTCACTGATGTTGAACTAAAAACGGGTTTGCATTTTTCCTCATAAAATCTTAATGGGTCAAAACTTTGGGTCTATCCCTCTAATAAACAGAAATCTTCCAAGCTATGGCATGTTTGTGTGACTTAAGAACCCTTGATCAGGGCGGTTTTATCCTCATCTTTCAAGTTTTTAGCGATTATGACGGGTAACTTGCCATCAACCCTCACAATAACGTATACTCAAGAGGGATGAAAGTCTTGAGTTCAAGGTCGGGAGGATCTTCACATGAAGATTTAATCTTATCAGGCACATTGATTTCAACAAATCTGGTACGGAGGGAGATTTGGGTCACTATTGATCCACTCTTAACAATTCCCTCAAGTAAACAGTATCTCTTCCCTCAGAATCATAGATGCCGTTAACAACCTGGTGGTATTGAATCACAATGTCAAGAAATCATCGATCTCTCTAATATAGAAAAATCACTTCCTCCGAAGGGCGTGAAAGATGGATAGAGGCGAGAATCCGAATCATAAGGTCCCTGATAAAGTGGGATTGCCAACTTTCAAAATTTCAAGTACTATTTTGAACATATTCTTCACAACAATGTCAATAACATCGACTCGGTTAACCGATTCAATGATATTGTAGGAGAAGGTTTTAGTATCTCCAACTTTGAAGGTCACGGATTGGTCATCATGTCTAAGAGTCATTTGTTCACCGTGAACGTCGATTAAGGCACGTGCCGTCCTCAAGGAAAGGAGTTCTTCCCAAAGATTAGGAATTCTCAAGGAATGGCAACGTAATCAAACGCCACAAAATCGGCACAAAGAAGAACGTTCCAACTTTCATCACGAAAACATCTCTCGAAGGCCGGTTGGAGTAGAAATCGTTCGGAGTATCAGGCAAGTTTCAAGTATCATATCGGTTTTTGTGGTTCAAAGCTGTGAGACTTAGTTCTTTTCGCAAAGAGAGAGAGGCATTAGTTATGCTGCACCGAGATCGGCCAAGGCTAGCAATCATAATCAACCTCCGGAAAATCACCCCTAAAAAAAAACAAGGTATAAGATAATCTACCTGGGTCTCCAATTTCCTCGAAAAAACTTTTTTAGGATAACGCTCCGAGCATTCTCGTTTACCGTGTCTTTGTCACCTCAATTATCTTATCCTTGACATTGAGGGCTTTCTAAACATTGGTGCTTAAATTTGGGCATGTGTAGGAGAGCGTTCCGCGAAACTTATCTCGAAATGGAGATTCCGAAAAATCCCATAAATTTTGACGCAAGAAGATCGCTTTTTCACGGAGCTTCCTCTTTGTTGGCCCTTGAAGGATACAGGCAATGTTGGTTAGTTCCTTTGAAGCAACAACGGGCTCACCAATTTGTCATTTGTTTTGACACCGGAGGTTGAATGTTTTCGGTGCTATGGTATGCACCGTATCCTTTGTCACCTCGGGATTCATTTTCCAATACTTTAGAGAGAAGAAAATTTGAGGTTCCATTATAAAAACACCGCTATTCGGGAATGATCGCTTTCAACTCACCTTTCGGTTAGCAATGATGTTGCTGGAAGAACCCGAGCCCGAAGTAGAAGCGGTATTACTATTTACGAATTTAGTGATCAGGTCCGTTATATTTGCCATTTGATTTTGCATATTTTGCATAACCGCGTCATTAGCTTTGACGTAGTTATCAAAATCGGACTTAGACACACCTGGTGCTGGAGGAACTGGAGCTTGGTAAGGTGGAGCTTGAAAAGTCGGGGGTTGATTAATCTGGGGTTGGTAAACTTGTCCTTGATTGAAATTATTACCCCAATTTTGGTTAAAATTGTTCCCCCAATTTTGGTTGAAATTGATCCCCCGATTTTGGTTGTTTTGATGGTTTTGCATAGGAGGAAAACCCGGGAGGAGCGAATATTGGTTTGGCAACCATCTGAGGTCGGTAACTGGCATTCCCTTGGTTGTAGTTAACTGCGGCGGCTTGTGACACGTATTCTTGGATATTGTCACGATAAATGTTGCCATCGGTGGCTGGACAATTTTGGTAAGAATGACCACCCCCGCAAGTTACACAACTTTGCTCGACCGCTTTTACGGGAGCGGGAGCTAGAGTTTGGTTTTTCTTATCGAGAATCAATGCTCTAACCATATCTTTCAGCTCAGCAACATCGGATGAAACTGCTGGGGTAGAAGAGCTCGTACTCACTTTGGAAACAATGGCCTTGCTTCGTGATTGACGAACTTTGGACTTGCTCTCGATGATTTTTAGGCATTCAGAGGCATTTTATCCAGAAAGTTACCACCCGCAACGGAGTTCAATGAATCTTGATCATTCTAACAATTATGGCATTATAGAATGTATCGATTGTATGCAATTCTGAAAACCCAATGAGCGGGCATCCCCTAAGAAGATCATTGAATCGGTCCATGCCTCGTAAAACTTTCATACAAATTTTTGTTGAAATCTTTGATTTCATTTCGAGAGATTTGTTGTATTAGAGGAGTGAAGAATTTGTTAATGAATTTCCGAAACAAGATCAACCCATTAAGAAACGATCGAGGGGGGTTCTTTTTAAGTCCAAATCCGGGGCGGCTCCCACGAGGAAAATGGGAAAAGCATAACTTAACCAACAGTACTCGGGACGTTCGGAACTTCATCGTAGAAGTGAGCTTTTGAAATAACAGATGTAGTCATAGGTGGGTCTTCTTTATCATGTCAAAAAATTTGCTTGTTATTGAACAGATTAAGGTAGACCATGCTTGATCTCAAATTGTTCCGCGGTAATTTCAGGGAACAACGATCCATCCCGTAACCCACGGTGGGTGCTTCGCATAGATTGCGCCATAGACGATGAACGGCCATCGAGTAACTATGGGATTGTAGAAAGTTTCTTGATCTGTATTTGGTTTCTACAGAGATTGGGTTATTTGCAACCAGAATTTGTCGGACTTGTTGTTGTCGACGATTACGGGCTTGAGAACGAGTGCGCATGCACAAAAAGAAATTAAAAAGAAAATCCACTAATTTTTTTTTCAAAAATTTATTCACAATGTATTTTACCGGACAATGAGGTAGGACAACTTCAACCAAATAATCTACTTACTTCACGGTAGCTCTCAAAAAGATAAACGCACAGGCGAGCGGAGGAGTAGGAATAGCGCGAAGCTTATTTCTGCTTTCGGGTCGTAGTTCCTCGGAACAACCCTCCTTATACCCACTTTATAGTTTGTTTAACTTTTCAAGGTGAGCCGTACGTCGTAAGAGACACAAATGGCAAGTTTTTAAATCTTTTGTTCGATTTGGGAACCAACAAGTTCACCGGAATTTATTATGATAATACCTCAATTGAGAATATTATATTTTGGCATTTTTACCAACTTGTGAATTTTATTTCTTGATTAAGACAATGTTTTTGTATTTTTGGTTTTTCCTGATTTATAAATATATACTAAAAAAGAAATGAAAAATATTTTTGTATTTTTATAAAAATAAAAGAGATATTTCACAATTCAACACATTTGTCAAACGCGACAATATTCGTTTCTCAGCTTCCCCGGCAACGGCGCCAAAAATTGACTCGCGTAATCTTATTCCTTTTTATATATAAATAAATATAAATAAATATAAATATATAACAAGGATCAAAATCCACAAAATCAATGAAACCGGAAGTAGTATAGAGTATTTCCGGGTCGTTATGTCCCAACGAGGCTTGAATGGAAAATCGAATGACGGATTGATGATTGATGTTTGAATGACAAAGATTTGGATTTGACTTTTCTAAATAAACTGCAAAAGCAATTAAGGAAATCCTATCAACAAAGCTATTAAAGATTTAAACCTAAAATGAGACGGGAATGTAAAAATGCGAGCTATAAAAAGAATTATATTATCAAAAATTAAACCCTAAAGCGATAAAAATGCTAAACTACTAAGCAGCTTGAGCTCAAATAAGCAAATGGAAAATGGAACAGACAAGGTGCGCCTAAACCTAAAAAGCAAATGCAAACAAAGAAAGCAAGTAAATAAGCTAGACAGGCCAAGACAATCTAATAAGCCAAACTAACCCTAAATAAGCAAATTCAGCAAACCATTAAGCTAAATTAGCAAAGAAACTCCAGCATACTAACATAGAGTTAGTACTAGCATAGTTTGAGTTAGTTCTAGTCTGGCTTCAAGTTAGAGTACTGCTAGCTTAATAAAAACACAATGAAGTTAAGAATAAGCAAAATACTAAACAGATTATTAACTATTCCTAATAAGCACTCAGACATAAGAATAAGCAACTAGAATAAACTAGAATGGCAAATAAGCTAAAAAACTAAAACTGATAAACTCTTAAAATTACTTTAAAAGCAAAAACATAAAAAAAAGCTCTACAAAGACATAAACAAAAACGGCGATAATCTACTCTAAAAAGCTAAGCAAATCTAAATAAGCAGAAATAATAAGCTAATAAGCTAAAATGAACTAACAGTACTAACAGTATTAACTACCAGTACTAACCTGGAGTTAGTACTGCTAGCTTTGAGTTAGTACTGCTGGCTTTAAAATCCCAAAAGAGAGCAGCAGTATACTAACATATGATTAGTACAAGGCTTGTTCCAAATACCCCTTAAAGTTTTCAGTTTTCACAAATCATTTTTCTTTTTTTATTTTTATTTTAAGCTGATTAAAAACAGTTTATCAAATAACAAAATAAGACACTTATAAGCAGATTTCAATCAAGAATAAGCACTTAAATAAGCTGAATCAATCTAACAGTATTAACTCATAACTAACAGTACTAACTAAGAAATTTGCACAAATCACTTTTAAACTAACAACTAAGCAAGATAAGCACTAAACATCATGATAAAGCATAAATAAGCAAATATAGGTAACAAATAAGCACTATAAGCAGTTCTATAGTAAATAAGAAAAATAAGAAAAAGAGAGACTTACAACTCCCTTGCTCAAAACAGGGTTAAACAAAGAGTCTACGAGCTCTAGCTTGTATAAAACAAGCTAGTGAGAGTCCATAAGCCCTTCCAGAACTGGCTTATCATCCATAAGCTGTGGTATATTTGAGTGTGGAATTTTTTTGTGACTTTACTTAAATTCTTAGTATTTGAGTTAAGACAAATGACTTATATGATTTTATAAGACTTAAAACATATTAAGTAAAGCTTTTAACAAAGGAAATACAGAGATTCAAAAATTGACTTAAAAACTCCAAATTTGCATTAAGACGAAAATTAAAGTTACAAGACTTGGAAGAGTAAAATTGCATAAAAATAAGCTAAAATTTAACTAAGAAAAATCGATTCGAAAATCCCCTTTCTTTTCTTGGGTTACAATGGCCATATTTATACTAAAAACTTCCTCCTTGGGTCTTCCAGCTGTGCTTTCTTCTGTGTTTCTTTGTAGAGACAAAAACCCAAGTGTGCTTGTTATGTGAGGTGATTCTAAAACAAATCTCAGCCTTCAATTTCTTTTTGTGCTTCTTTTGAGTCATCTAAGCCATCGAAATCACTATGAAATGGTGAGGGATTGTCAACATGGCAATTATAAAGCTGGGGGGAGATAGTGGAGGAGGGGGAAATGTTTTATCCAGGGTGTTGAATGGTTTGCAGGGTAAAAGAAGGTGAAGGGAACCCGTGAGTGGTTCTTGGGTTTAGTTGGGCGGGAAAAAATGGCTTTGGATAAGTTGGCAGCTTTGGCCCCTCAAGTTATACTTCCCCCAATTTCCAATTTTAGTCCTTGTCTTGTTATTCTTGTAATACAACTTGAGGTTTGGCAATTTTAGTCCCTCAAGTTGTATTTTCTTCACTTGGTTGACTTTTGACTTTGTCTGGGTTGACTTTCTGACTTTGACTGACTTTGGCTTCGATTTGACTTTGTCTTTTCCATCCCGTGCTTGGTTTTGTCGTTTTTGGCTTTGTTTTTCGTCCTTTTCTTGAATATCCGTTTCCTGCACAATTCAAATGCAAAACATACAAATACAATGTATTTTTGGTACGTTTTTAGTCATTTAAGTCCGTTTTTAATGGAAAATGGTATGTGTAATTAAACACATACCACGCATCCTCACGTACTGATGAAGCGGGCGGCAAGTGGTATACTTTTAAGCTCGAGCAAAATAATCTTGGTGACACCTACAATCCGTCATGGAAAAGTCACCCAAACTTTAGGCGAAGACAACCCTAAAATTCCCAAAATAACTTTTCAAACCCACCTAACTGGTTCCAATCTAACGGTTCGATCCCGAATCGTTCTTTCAACAACAATCCTCGAAGCTTTAATAGTTAATCAAACATTAAAGAATTGGTGTCCAACTTCATGGCATCTCAAGACGCTAGATTATCCAGGTTTGAAGCCGATTTCAAACAACAGCAAAGCGAGATGACCAACAAAATTGACACTGTGTTGAAAGCCATCACCGATCGAATAGCAGGCACGCTGCCTAGCGATACGGTTAAGAACCCAAAACTAGGGACTCATCCAGTTTTGTCTGCCCGTTCTTACCTAAAAATCGACCCCCAATGCTCTTCTTACCCTTCCAACTCAATCAATGCTATCAAGGCACATTTCAAGGAGGCAACCATTTCCCAAACCAGCCTGCGGCAACCCGAGATTGAAACCAACCCACTACAACCAGAAGAGCCCGAACCAACTCTTGAAGATGAATTCTAAGATTTGCATCTTAACCTACCGGTTCTTGAAGTCCTAGCTCACGCTCCAATCTATAACGCCATATTAGATAAATAGTAATCAAGGTGTTAAAGTCCTCGATTATATGCGGATTAAATTGGGAAACGGAGAATCAACGGCCTTCTGGGATGATAATTGGATTGGTGGTAAAGTTCTGAAGTATTCTTTTCCATGTATTTATGCTTTAGAAACTGTGAAAGAAGTGACCGTTAATTCTAAAATGAGTGATTCCAGGTTGGAAAATTCTCTTCGTCGTAGAATTAGAGGAGGTGTCGAATAGGTTCAATTCAATGAGTTATCTGATATGTTGCAATCGGTTTCTCTTATACCTTATTCTGATAGGTGGGTTTAGTCGTTATAAGGTTCGGGGGAGTTTTCTGTCGCATCTATTTAGAAGATAATTGATGACAATCGACTTTCGACAGTGGATACTAAGACTCTTTGGAACAAATGTGTCCCTATTAAGGTGAATATCCTTGCCTGGAAAATAAAGATTGAAGCTCTTCAAACAAGGTTCAGTATTTCTCGTAGAGGTATTGATATTGATTCTATCCTATGTCCTATATGTGTGTGTGGGGTTGAGTCTGCGAGACATGTGTTCTTTAGTTGTAGTTTGGTTAAACAAATAGTGTGCAAAGTTTGATCCTGGTGGGATATTATGCACATTGATGTTAACTCATATGTTGAGTGGGTTAACTGAATGAATTCGTTACGTCTTAAGTCTAAATCAAAGCTGATGATCAAAGGCGTGTTTTATATTGTTTGGTGGCACGTATGGAGGTTTCGCAACAAGCTTCTCTTTGAGGATAAAAAACCATTGAAGGCGATTATCTTTGACGACATTGTTTCTAGATCTTATTATTGGTGTAAGTTTAGATGCAAAGTCTCGTTCAGTTGGGACGATTGGCTTAAAAATCATAATATGATTTCTTTGTAATTCTAGCTCCTTGCTAGTTTTCGTTAGTATAATAAAATCGCTGTTCCTAAAATAAGGGAATCATGATAGTTATGAATTTCCTAGTTCTAATCATAAGAGTATAAAGGACACAAAAAATAGAAAATACCTAATTTTTGATTTAGAACAAAATTGGATGAAATCAAAAGAGAAAAGCATTAAAAATCTTACAATAGATGTTCTTAATCACGTTGTTGGTGTTTGCCCCTTGCGAATTTTGATCGAATGGGTATTTGGAGGTTTGAATTTTGGTGGTTTTGGGTGTGTGTTTTCGTCACAGTGGCAGTAGGGAGAGGGAAGAACGAAAATGGGGTGTTTGGTAATTAGTTTTGCTGCAGAAATAGGTGTTTGCTTATAAGTTGCATTACTACTTGTCTTAAGAGAATTGAAATAGTATCCAACAAAAGAAAATAAAAATAAGAGTTAAGTACATTTTTGGTCCTTGTGGTTTGGTGCATTTTCTCACTTTTGGTCCAAAAATAAAAAAAGGTTTGGTTTTGGTCCAAAACACATAGTTTCGTTTCACTTTTGGTCCAAAAGACATAGTTTCGTTACACTTTTGGTCCAAAAGACATAGTTTCGTTTCACTTTTAGTCCAAAAATTTTAGTGCAAATTCACGGGATTGGACTAAAAGTGGACCGAAACTATGCTTTTGGACCAAAAGTGAACCTTTTTTGAATTTTGGACCAAAAGTGAACTCGCACCAAACCACAAAGACTTAACTCTAAAAATAAAGTTTTGCTAATGACAACCATTATAATTCTGAATCTGTGATTAAGAGTTTGCTTGATTTTCATATACTTTACCACCAATAGTTTGAAGTTTAACTACTGTCTACGTTAATACGACTATATGCCATGTTTATAATGATAAAATTAATTTAATCAATTTAAATTTGTAAAGAAACTGTGGATTGACGACAATTAACAAGTAAGAAAAATTTAATCAACTTAAACTTGAAAAAAAAACTCGGTCTTGAAGGAAATTTTAGGTAAAGTTAATCAATCGATATTGGTTATCTTGGTTTAATTTGGTTCAGCTTCAATCAAGTTCAAAACAAGTGATGGAAGGAGTGTTTTACACTTCCTGGTGGAG
>BQNB010020703.1:0-65158 GCA_026074375.1 Tanacetum coccineum | reverse complement strand
GTTTAGGAATAAGCTCATGTTTGATGTTAAAACTCCTTCGAAGGCACTGTTTTTTGAAGATGTAGTTTCCATGTCTTTTCATTTGTGTCGGTATAGATGTAAAGCGTCGTTCAGTTGGAATGATTGGCTCAAAAACCCGAACCTGATTACTTTGTAATTGCTAGCTTCTTGCTAGTTTTGTTTTAATAAAATCGCCGTTCAAAAAAAAGTTAATTTTAAAAATGACGCCAACTTGATTGATGAATTAAGTCAATAAACAAATAATTAAAATGCTACTTCCTTCGTTCTTAAATAACGAGTAGTTTGGTGCCCGCACGTTGCGGCGGGGCTGCCTTTGACTTAATTTTTGTATTTTTTTCCGAACATTCTTATGTATAGTACTGTTATAATATCCTAACAGGTCCAAATCTGAGTTGGTAAATTGATAAAAAGTAAAGTTCTACAACTTCATAAAAGTATTAATATCCATTTCATTATAAAATTGGACTTTCTTGGATGGTTTACGCACTACCTCTGTCTGAAACTCAGACGCTAACGGCCTTGCTTCATCTGGGTCGGTTCTTGTCAATGGTGCAGCTTCGGGCAAGACCTCTGCAACAAATCATTTAGCCTCATAATAAAGTTAAAAAAAGACCCTTTTTCCTCATGCTTTCTCACCCTGTATAATGATGTTGGATAGTGTCGGTATCAATCCCTTATAGCTTCACAACTGACTCAACATGCCCGTTGAGTGGAAGCACCTCCCTTAACCTGTACATAAATTACCCCATTTTGTAACCCATCTTTTCTGTCAAATTTTACTTTCTTAAAAGGACAACTATTTTGAATATATATGCACAACATACCTTGCAACTTCTGCTTGCCTCTTAGCCTGCTTTGCAATTTCAGACAATTCCCTGCTCTTTTCGTTGAAGATATTTGAGGTTCAGGTGCCTGAAGTACGTGCAGTGTCCTTTGAGCAAGAGCCCACCGAGCCTTCCTCTCTTCTCTTCCATAATTCATGTATATCATTTGAGCCGTTCAAGGTCAACCCAATAATCTATTTTAACCCGTTTCAGTAATTACCCACTGTGACCCAGACCTCCTTTGATCCATTTATCTTTTAAGCTACAAACAGTTTAGCCACTAAAACGGAACACATAATCACGTCATTCGCCACCATAATCAGGATTCTCAAAAACAGGAACAACACCATGTGAGTAAATATACAGATCAAAATAAGCATATGCAAACAACATAATCGATAATATTTAGCAACGGAAAGTCTAAATATGATAATATAACATATATTGATCCGCAATTCCATCTTCATTACCAGTGTTTTGAAACCCGGTTCGACCCGGCCGGGTCAACCGGTTGAACTGGTTCCGGTCGAAAAAACGGGTCATATTAAACCGGGTTTCATATTTTCGAAACCCGGTTAGAACCACCGGGTTTGGAGTGACCGGGGTCAACCTGGTTTACGAGACCCGGCCGGGTTTCGGTTTTCTCGTGTTTTTTTCTAAATAAAGCATGTTTATTGTGTTGGAATCAACTAGCTCTTCACGAGATCTATTATCAAAAAACAGTGAAACAATGGAAAACAGGAAGATATATGGCAAATGTTTGGTTGTATTATTGACTGAGTTTTTTTTAGGGATAATATACAACGTACAATTTGCCTTGCTATTTAAAAGGAAAACTTTGCAGAAAATTAAGGAAACAAACTCCACTAACCCTATGACTCGGACTTTCAAACCCACATGGTTTGATTTATTCAAACTTCAAACTGAAACAAAATACGTGCCACAAAAATAGATAACTTAATTCTGAATTATTTTAACATTTTCCCCCTTAATTCAGAAGTTCAGACCTTCTTGATTCCCATGAGATTTCGCATCTCCTCATGCTTCACTTTTGCAAGTGGTTTTGTGAGTATATCAGCTTTTTGTTCTTTCCCACATACATGAGCCACTGTAATTTCACCATTCTCTACACATTCTCGAATGAAGTGGAATCGTATATCTATATGTTTACTACGCCCATGAAACACTGGATTTTTCATTAGTTCTAAAGCTGATTGGTTGTCAACAAACAAAGTAACAGGTGGTATCCACTGTCTTGTTACCTCAGTTAGGAGACGGCGTAACCAGATGCCCTGACAAGCTGCCATTGTTGCAGCTATAAATTCTGCTTCACATGATGATAAGGCCACAACCCGTTGTTTCTGAGATGCCCAAGTGACCAAATTTCCATTCACATAGAATGCCATTCCCCCTGTGCTCTTCCTATCATTCACATCATTTGCTAGGTCACTATCTGAATAACCTGTGATAGTTACTTTGCTTTCTCCTTTCGTGTAAGTCAAACCATAGTCAAGAGTACCCTTCACATACCTTAGTATTCTCTTCACTGCTTGCAGATGCTGTTCAGTTGGTTTCTCCATGAACCGACTGACCACTCCAACTGCGAATGAAATATCAGGACGAGTATGAGTTAAGTACCTCAAGCCTCCGACTATGCTCCTGTATTCAGTGGGATTTACCAACTCTCCTTCTCCGTCTTTAGTCAGCTTCAATTTGTGTTCCATTGGGCTCTTGGTGGGGTTACAGTCTATCATCCGAGTCTTTGACAAGATGCTTCTGGCATAGGCTTCTTGCTTCAGTGTTATACCTGTTTCCTTTTGACTCACTTCAATTCCCAAATAATAGGTCAGAGGTCCAAGATCACTCATCTCGAACTTAGCTTTCATGTCCTTTTTGAAATCTTGAATGCTCTTGTGACAATTTCCAGTTACTAGTAGATCATCTACATAAACTCCAATGATCAATATATTTTCTCCTTCCTTCTTTGTGTAAACAGAGTATTCTTGAGCACACCTTGTAAACCCCAAACTCTTCAAATACTTGTCTAAACAGGCATTCCACGCCCGCGGTGCTTGTTTTAGACCGTACAACGCTTTTGACAGCTTGTACACTTTGTTGACTTCCCCCCTTTTCACGTACCCTTCAGGCTGAGATACATACACTTCTTCTTCTAGGGCGCCGTTCAAGAAAGCCGATTTCACATCAAGATGATGTACACGCCACCCATTGGAGCCTGAGAGAGCTAGAATGACGCGTACAGTTTCGATCCTTGCTACCGGTGCAAAGACCTCGTCGTAATCAATTCCCTGTTTCTGAACATACCCTTTTGCCACAATTCTTGCCTTATGCTTCAAAATCTTTCCACTCGGGTCTCGTTTTACCTTGTACACCCATTTTAGGCCTATAGCTTTGCGATTTTTAGGGAGATCGACCAAGTTCCAGGTTTTGTTCTTTTCAATTGATGATAATTCGGCATCCATAGCTTCGACCCACTCTCTTTTCTTGCTTGCTTCCGTATAAGAGACTGGTTCTTCATCATTGCGAATCATCATCAACTCATCAATTTCTTCAGTTTCGTCGTACAGATCTGTGAGCAAACGGTAACGTTTTGGGGCACCACCACCTGTGGAACTAGAGGCGGTGCTCGAAGATGCAATCGAAGAATTAGGTGTTAGGGGTGATTGTGGCGTACCTGGTGGGTTAACAGGAATGCTTTGTGGGCTTGAGTGTGAATCAATGGGCTGTGAGTCAATGGGCTGTGAGTTTTCAGTCCAGTTGCTGTCACTTTGCGGTGACCCAACTCCTTGCTGTGGTGTTCTTAGCTCCGACTCATCTTCATCAATATAAAGCTCATCTAGGTTGAAGCCTTCAACGGTGAAACTCATGCCTGGTGTTTCTTTGATCTTCGTACTATTCTCCCACATCCACGCCTGTGGTTCTTCGAAGACCACATCTCTACTCACGTAGATCTTCCCGGTGTTTGGATCTAATAGGCGATAAGCCTTCGTCCCCTTTTCAACTCCTAGATGAACCAATCGCATACTCCTTTCATCCAGTTTCTTTAAGTGGCCTTTTGCCACTCTCATGTGTGCTACACATCCGAACACCCTTAGGTGGCCGACGTGTGGTTTTCTACCTGTCCACATCTCGTATGGTGTTGATTCTTTCAATGCTTTCGTGTGTGCTCTGTTTAGAACATAGACAGAGTGAGTTACAGCTTCGCCCCACAGAACATCCGGCATACTCATGGTTTTCAGATTGCACCTAACCATCTCCAACACCGTACGATTTCGTCTCTCCACTACACCGTTTTGTTGTGGAGAGTACGGTGACGTATAGTGTCGTTCCAAACCAGTCTCATTACAATATGTGGTGAATTGATTTGACAGAAATTCACCACCACGATCTGTTCTAAAAACCTTCATCTTCTCCCCTGTTTCAACTTCTACCTTGCCTCTGAAATTCTTAAATACTTGTAAAGCTTCATCTTTTGTTTTTAGTAAATAAACCCACATAACTCTACTATAGTCATCAACTAGTAACATGAAGTACCTGTTGCCTGAAGGTGTAGGAGGCGATACTGGTCCACATAGGTCACCATGGATTAGTTCAAGTCTCTTCTTAGCTCTGTAACTCGTGTGTGTAGGGAATGGATTCCTCGTTTGCTTTCCCACCAAGCACCCTTCACAGGGCTGTGGAGGGATGTTTAGCTTTGGCATCCCTTCAATTAACTTCTTTTCGGCCATGAACTTCATCGAGTTAAAATTTATGTGACCCATCCTGACATGCCACAACCACGTCGGATCGCTGATTCGAGCACTCAGGCACATTGTTCTGACTTCTTCTAACTCTATTTTGTAAAGTCGATTCGGCGATCTTTGAACCTTCACCAACAGGTTCCCTGTTGTATCATGAACCCATAAAAATGGGTCCTTAATCTTGATTTCATCACCTCCTTCTGCTAACTGTCCCAAACTTATTATGTTGCTAAATAAGTCTGGGATGTAGTAGACTTCATCAAGCTTTCGAAGTTCACCATTTTTACACTGAAACACAATTGAGCCTTTGCCTTCTATTCTAACCTTTGATTCGTTACCAAACTTCACGTAGCCGTGAACTATTTCGTTTAGATCACGAAACTTGTCTTTATCACCAGTCATGTGATTACTGGCTCCTGTGTCAAGGTACCAAATACTTAACCGCCTCACCTCATCTTCTCTGTGTTTCTTAGTTTCTGGCGTATGATAGATATTTTTTAGTCTTTGCTCTAGATGAATAAGATAATTCACCAACCCTCTCTACCCATTGTCTAAACTGATTGCTATACAGAAGTGTTGGTTCATTGTCATCATGTTCTTGAATCAAGTTATTCTCATGGCTTCTGCTGCATAGTGACCATATTCCTGACAATTGTAGCATTGGACCCTGCTCTTATCTTGATTATTTGACGTTCCACGCCCTCCATCTTTCTGGTAATGTGATCCTCCTCTCCTACGAGTGCCACGACACCATTACTCCTTCTTTCCCCCCCCTCTTCTCTGCATCATCCTTGATGGCCTCTAAATCAACCACGATTTGACTTTGATTTGGAGTCACCTTCTCCCCTCTTCTTATTTCTCTATGACCACTCTTGGTGTGTCAAGAGAAGTTTACGATCATCACTATCGCCATGCCCCTTCATTCTTTCTTCATGAGCCTTCAATCGTCCTATCACTTCTTCCACTGTCATCGTGTCCAAGTCCCCGAATTGCTCAGGAGTTGAGGCAATCTGAAGGAACTTAGATGGTACTGCCCTAAGTAGATTCTTCACCACATAGGACTCCTCCACCGTAACCCCAAGGGTACGCATGGTACTGACAATGTTGCTCACTTTCACAGCGAACTCATCCACTCCTTCAGATTCTTTCATGTTCAGCGATTCAAACTCAGCCTTTAGGGTTTGAATCCTTGCCGTCCTCACTCTATCTGCTCCCATGAACATCGTTTTTAAAGCCTCCCAAGCTTCTTTAGCAATTTTCTTCTCAGCTATTGATAAAAGCAAGTCTTCTGGTATCCCTTGATAGATGGCCGCCAATGCCATCTTATCCTTCCTTGCCTCCACTACGGTGTTTGATGTTCTGGGCTCCACTGCATCCCAAACTTCTTGGGCTTGCATGAATACGCGCATCTTGATCGCCCAAGCTGCATAATTGTTTCTTGATAACATCGAATAGTGGAATGTGATCTGTCCATCTTTTTCACCATTGTTTCCTGTCATCTCTTCACGAGATTGATATTTGGGCATGCACCAGGTTGTGCTCTGATACCACAATGTTGGAATCAACTAGCTCTTCACGAGATCTATTATCAAAAAACAGTGAAACAATGGAAAACAGGAAGATATATGGCAAATGTTTGGTTGTATTATTGACTGAGTTTTTTTTTGAGGGATAATATACAACGTACAATTTGCCTTGCTATTTAAAAGGAAAACTTTGCAGAAAATTAAGGAAACAAACTCCACTAACCCTATGACTCGGACTTTCAAACCCACATGGTTTGATTTATTCAAACTTCAAACTGAAACAAAATACGTGCCACAAAAATAGATAACTTAATTCTGAATTATTTTAACAGTTTCATCTCCCGGCCGGAGCGTAGTTCGATCCCAGGTTCTTCGATATCATGAGGGTCGGTAAGTACCAGCCGAGGGTACCCCATCAGTTGTTCGGTAAGGTTCACTCGGTATGATTTGCGTCAAGGTTATGCTGGGCGCGATCTCTCTCGGTAATCATGCATATCAATGACATGTCTGTATAAGTTCTCACTTTTGCCATACTACTTTGACATGTTGTTATTGCTTGTGTCACATGCTAACACCATTAGAAACCAATTATATATATACTGGAAAGATGCATGATACATGTAGTTTTAACTCTTATATATAATTATATAACATTCTTCATCAGTTGGTTAGTATATAATAGTCAAAGAGGTGTAGTTGTTGATCACATTCAAATACGGAGTATACACTGTTCATGCATCATATCTATCTTATTCATGGCAGTTGTTTATGTCATGTATTATGACAGTATCAGCTCCAGTCATATTCAGTCCCTTGCCTTCAGCCCTTCTAGACACCAAGCATGCATTTATGGAAGTATCGTTTTTGAATGCTTTCACAATTTTTTTCCTTTTTGTTACATGATCATTGGTAGTAAGGTAAACATATTATCACCAAAAACAAATTAATTCACAAGTAAGCGGATTCAAATTCACACGTCTGACTTCAGAAAGTAACAAACATAAGTGGCATGAATTGGAAGTACCATTCCATGAGCAATTGAAATTGCTAATCAGAATGACAGCCTAATCTGATCGAAAGTGAAACAATTGACATTCACACATATCCTTTAATAATCACATTATATGAGAATCATAAGAATAGAATTGATTAGAACAGGGGTTGCTAATTGCAAAATCTAAGTCGAGCTAAAATTTTCTAATACATCTTTGTAAGTGCTTGGAGATAACACAACACGTTATAACGCAATTATGAGATATAAATCAGAATATACCAGGGAAGTCTGCAAGACCATGTGCCTCTAAAGGATGACAAAAGCTTCCCATCCCAGCACACATTGCTGCAGCAGCCTGTGGAACAACAACAATAACCGTCTATATAAGTTTGTCCAAATTCAACCTAATTAGCTCCACACTATAACTTGATACCATATTGTGTTAATTTGATACCATAATCAGAAAAGAAGTGTCTTGTAAGATCGATACAGTCAACAAACTATAATTGAGATAAGCTCTCAAATAATTTTCAAATAGCTGTAAATATACAATTCATTCCACCATAGGCATAATGATTGTAATTTCCAGTAGTAAATTTACATTAAAAAACCAAAAATCAATATTGTAAACACACCTCAATTGTCAACATGAAAAATGGCATTTTACCTTAGAGTGGTTAATCAAATATTTTGAGCCAGAGCCAAGTAGCAGAGCCGCCATGAGGAATAACAACATTCTCTTATTCAAGTCCCTTATCCAATTTAAGACACAAAGGTATACCTGCATGTTGTAGAATAACACATATTATAGTAGACTCATTGTAAAAGAATAAGCTATAGAATGTTAATCCTATAACCATTGGAAAAACCATATTCTCTGATAATATATTTTTGCCAAGTAAGCCATGAAAGTTCACTTAACTTGCAAACACAAAATTTATGTCATGTAGAGATGCAACTTAAATAAGAAACCTTTATAAGCACATTTACTTTACTTTGCAACACCAATTTTGCTTAAATAGTTTAAAAGATATCATACCATGTTACTCAAATTCCTCTGAAACATTTCATCAAACACCTTGCCCTCTTTAAATCCTTTACAAAACTTTGATCTTTTATCAAATAAGCTGCCAATAAAATTAAAGAAAACAAATTAGAGCCGCAATGCATAAAATTGATTCAAGCTCCTTCACGGAGCAAGGATTACCTGCAAACCCACTTTGCATTACATAATTATCATCAATAAATATAAATTGAACTAACCCGACAAAGATATGCTTATAATATAAATCAACCAAATATTTTTTTCACAGCCGAAATCAGGAATCCTAAACCACAACCTGCAAAGAAAATTATAATAAAAAACCATATGAACAACATGATTAATCAAAAGAAAGACTAAATCAAAAAATAGCTCGACTATGCGATTATAATCAAAACCCTAATTCATAAAATGAATAGCTGCGATACTTACCAATTATCTTGTGTGTAGTAGGTTCAATGGCGGTTTTGATGGTAACATTGCTTCTTTCGACCAAAGAATCACTACATGATTAAACTAACTTTTAAACTAACTTGACACAATAATTATTCAAAAATCATAGAAACAAAACCTTGCGGGTGCATCTTCGGTGCAGATGGTGGCTTGAATGATTCTTCAAATGGTTAATTACAATCAATGTTTATTGAAAGCTGCCTTTGGTGTGTGTTTTTTTAATCGATGAAATCATGGGATGATTTTTTAATCGGTGGAACGGTTTTTTTTATATGTGGAATCATTGCAGGATTTCAGAGGATTTGGTTTTGATTTTTGAACCGCAAACTAAGAAGGAATTGTTTTGATTTTTGAATAGTGAATTGTGGTATTAATGGGTTAACAAAAATAGGATAGTCTTAATTGACCAGGGAATGAGTCGTGTAGAGGAAGCTTTATAATTGTATTAGTATTTAATTAAATGATTTTCTAAATTAATTATATATAATTATTTAATTAAATGAATATTTGTCATTAATGTGTCAAACTAATGCTTTAAGACTTGTACAAAACCACTTATATATGGTAATTTTTAGCAATGATTTAATGTGTCATTTATTGTTTGTGCTTAAAAAGCTTGTAAAAAAGCTTATTATATAAGAGAGTATAGATATACATATAGATAATGTTTGGTACTGACCCTTCCTATACGACATGTATATTGCTACCAGATCACCGTGATTACACTAAAAAGTTGATATTGTTTCCTTCACCTTTTGTATCATAAAGTTATGCATGTGAACAAAATAAAAGCCAAATGAGAATTGAATGGGTCGATTAATATTGGCAAAAGAAAAAATAACGTTTAACAAAAAAAGAAAAAATATTTGAAATGTATGTTACTAGTGACATACGAGATAACAATTTAATAAAGAAATTACATATGCAGAATGAGTGTGAAATGGAACACATAAAGAAATTATATGGTGGTTAAGTGAAGTTACTTAAAATAAAAGTTTAAGAAGAAAATGTGTTTTTTTACTTTATTTATATATATATATATATAAAAGACTAAAAATATATTAGTAAATGGAAAAGAACTAATACTTAATCATTATACAATTATAAACTATTTAAGTAAAAGTATCTTTTCCATTTCTCATAATACAAAATGCTTGAATTTTATTGCTTTTTACTTGTTATTTTCAATATTCTATTTCTGGATGCAAAAGTTAACTTGGACAAAGTAGCGACACATATGTAAACGGGTTCATCGTATCTAAACGTAGAGCGTAATAGTTTTTTATGTTTATTTTTATGTAAATACGGCTTGGTATGATCTAGTCAAACCTCTTATAAAAGTAGTTTATAATGGTCGAGGATTTAGTTTCGCTGTGTCACATTAATTAAACTTATTTGACTTTTGCATCGCATATTTGTTGTTGATATTTTTTGTTGAATGGTCAAACCTTTTAATAATAACAAATTAATCTATAAGAGTGTGCAATCTGCACACCTGACACATATTATAATTTAACTTGAAATATTTTTGATTTTTTTAAGGTAAATCAAAATTATATAAAATAATTGATGGCATTAAAATCACCAACAAATCGGAAAACAATGATGAGAAAAGTGAAGGGGAAGTATGACAATGTTTGTGAATTAAGATGTTTGTCTATGACAGTGTGAGAGGATACGTGATGGTTAAGCCACTTACATAGTTTAAAAGAAGAGAAGTATAGGATAGGTTAGTCCTCAAATATAATTCACATAGTTTAAAAGAAGAGAAGTATAGGATAGGTTAAGCCACTTACATAGTTTAAAAGAAGAGAAATTGTAATATTAAGCATCCTACTGAAAGTTGTAACATTAAGTAGTTAATCGTATGCATGCAGAATTTATTGATGATACTTTTTATTATTATTAAACATGGATACTTATAAAGCTTTTAACAGATGCATAGCGTGCAACCAAGTATAAATCTTACGAAACTTTACTCTTTAAGTGATGTTGTCACGCACGACTTAGCAATCCCCGTTAGAATTACATCAATGTTACATTAGACAATCAATAGCATCACGGGTTAAACAATACATTTCATCGATCTGACATAGCAATATACAATGGGTTAGTCTACAGTACCATGGCAGAAAGTAATGATTTAAGTATCTTCATGAAATTTGCTTCAAGAATGAGTTTATATTCCATCTTTTCTTAATTTGAAAGATTTAAAGTTGAAAAAAGTCATGTAAATTTAACATATGTGGAATATTATTTCGTGATCCCCATTTTACGTATTCAAAATCGTTCTACTATACGGTACAAATTTAATCGTATACGAAACGTGGGAACAGTAAAATCACGTATGTTATGGATCACGGTAGAACCTCACTTCATACATTAAAAGCACGTCGTTTTAAATGATTAGTGCTTAACATCGATCAATCTTCTGTCTCTTTGATTTTCTACGACATATGATAACTCAACATTGTCTCTACTTTTAGATCAAAAGTTACTTTTTCTATTCGTAGCATTTTTCCTATCCTATTTAGGGTTGGCTTGTTGGTCGTCTCGTTGGTTTGTTTTCGCAGCTAGCATGAATTGTTAGGGTCATTGCAAAACGTCCTTCACTGAATCATAAACTTATCTTTAGCCATACAATTGCTTTTACGAAATATTATAGTCGACATTGTTTTGTTAGGCAATATTATGTTAGTCGTTAAAATTCTCCGTTAATAATTCCTTTTATTTATCATGTGTTTATACTGCAACCAAAATACAAACCTAGAACCTTGACGGACCCAAAGCCTACGAGAGGGATCAGACCGACTAACCTAATACTGCCTTACACGCTAAGGTTCTAAATTTGTATATATGATTAGTAAAAGGTATCATCTCGGAGAATTTCTTCATTCAACATGCATAACATATGTATTATGTAGTCATTTACCTACTTTTGCTTCAATATTTAAGTGAAGTTTGATTAGGTAGTATTCAATAAGCTTTGTTAATAAAAAGTTCACTTGGACAAGACAAACTGTATCTTCAATAATGTACATAAGTCAACGAGTAAGTTAAATACAATGCAAAAGTCAAATAGGTTGAATGTGAACTTTCAAATTGGTTTGGCTTAGGTCAAACCGAACCGTTTTACTCAAAAAGAAAAAAATTAACAAAAAAATCAAGCATTTTGTTTTATCTTACAAAATGTAAAAATGATAAGAGCCTACCAACTAAATATTTGTACAATATAATTTTTAGAGTACTAGACACCCCTCATTATATAACATAACGGTAGTTTTATATATAAACTATTTTTACATTTGTTCATTTACTTTTTTTTTGAACGACGATTTATTAAAACACTAGCAAGGAGCTAGATCAAACAAGAACAATATAAGGGTTCTTAAGCCAATCGTCCCACTTGAACGACGCTTTACATCTGAATTTACACCAATAAAAAGAACTAGAAACTAAATTATCAAATATCAGCGCCTTTTCAGGGATCTTCTTATCAAACAGAAGCTTGTTGCGAAAGTTCCACATATACCACCACAGACCATAGTATACACCCTCAAGAACGCCTTTGAGTTTGGATTGAATCCGAATAGAAACCAACCAAACTTGCCATTCCTCGTAAGAATTCACATCCGAATAGTCGATATTCCACCAAGAAGATATCTTACGCATAATCTGTCTCACAAACGCATTAAATGAAAAATGTTTTGTCTATTTCCACACCGCATTACAAATGGACAAACAATCGAATCAATATCCATTCCACGACAAGAGATATTAAAAAACGCTTGGGAGCGCGTTAGATTTGACTTTCAACTATGAACATTCACCGTGATTGGCACGGATTTAACCACCTATCGCAAAACTATCATCCTGAAACCGATTCCTAACAATCTCCTTTCGAATTGAAGCCACCGAAAAGACCCCATCACGTTCTAACGTCCAAACGTAACGAATCCTTCGAAAGAGACAGAGTAGTCACCGAAGAAATCTCAGCCAAAAGAGTTTAAGTTGCATCTCTTCAATTCCACTTCTCGCTTTTCTTCGAATGAGTAACTAAACTTGACAGCATTCAATTTCGAACTACCAGTTAGCATTCTTATCCAAAACTCAAGAGCGAACATACGTGGGAACATGCTCTTTAATGACACCACAACCTTCATACCATTGACGACCCAGAACCGCGTGTTCTCGTCCCAATTCCCAAGCTTCAATCGGGTACGTAAAACTGCAACATGTAATACCCGACCTTGTAACACCCTTACTCGTGAACTATCGATGTCCAGCATCGAACTCTCACCAGAACATCCTGTTCAAATTCTCGTCCTCGATACCAAAAAAGCCTTAATCACATTAGTCCATAAGAACATTACTAGAATAGAACCTGCCAAAACCAACTTGAGACCCTGAGACCTCTATTAAGGGCAAACAAGCTTTGATACCCCTAAACCCCCTTTATCCTTACCAAGTTAGGACCTTGTTCCAACTTTACCAAAAGCCTTTGTTGCTCTTCGGATCCTGGCATTGAAGAACGACTACGAATAATTCAAGAGATTTAAGAATACTCGATGTAAACCTAAAAATGGACATATGGAAGCGAATGGCATAGATCCTAACACGGACTTAAGAATAGTGAGTCTGTGCCCTCCGCTTGAAATGAGTTTCATCTTCCATCTAGAAAGACGAGAAACACCTTGTTCCACCACTTCTTCCAACTTGCTTTCCTTGACAATTTCCCCCACTTTCTAACCCAAATAAGTGAATGGAGCCTTAAGACTAGACACACCAAGTTTTGGAAGGCCCCGCGTTTTTAACCTCCCATCTTCACCGTTAACACCCATAAATCTTACTCTTACACTGTTAATACGAAGACCAGAACAGCCGGAAAAAAACAATCCAAAACTCGAACTAACGAATCGAATTTGAGCTCAAAACCATTGGCAAAGAAGATTGCATCATCTCCTCATGAAAAGCAAATGATACCAAATTCGACCATGGAATTAATTTAGAAACCCCTAAACAAACCCGCATCTACCATAACGTTTAAAGAAAATATGCAAGCTCTCCATAATAAGAAAGTAATAAAAAAGGGATAAAGGATCCCTTGTTTAAGACCTCTAAAAAATTGAAATTCCTCCGTAGGACTACCGTTGACAAGAATGGACCCCCTGGATGATCTAAGACAACTTTGAATCCAAGTCCTCCATCTTTCACCGAAACCAAATTTATTTAACACATCATCCACGAAATCCCAGCGGACCGAATCAAAAGCTTTCTCGAAATCAACTTTGAAAATAAGAGCGTGTTTTTTCTTCCTACGACACCATTGAAGAACCTCATCAAGAATAAATGGACCGTCTATGATTTTTCTTTCCTCCACAAAGCTGATAGAACCTCATTGACAAGATGCAACCTAAGCACACCAACTAATATTCGGTTCGCCAAGATTTAGCAATAATCTGTATATAGCTCCCGATCAAACTTAGTAGGTCGAAAATCCTTACCATGTTGGATCAAGGATTTTAGGAATCAAAGCAATAAAGTTCGAGTTACATCCATTCGGTATTCACCAAGACATGAAGAAATAGTCAACAGCACTCACATTCCTTCCTCAATCAGATGCCATAAAATGACGGTAAAAGCTAAATGAAAAACATTCAGACCCGGAGACTTAATCAACTCCGCAATCCACACCGCCTCTTTATAAAACCTCCTCTTTAAGAAATCCTCCCTTCGTTACCATATCCTCTTTACTGATCAATCGATAGGGAGACAGGAAAAAGGGGTAATCAAAACACGCTCCGATTCACTGATGTTTATCGAACCTACCCGAAAATGTCAAAAGAATACATGCACACCTGAACCACGTCTCGACCCACGTCCCATTCACCATAATACCCCCGAATATCTAGATTGATTTGCCGCTTCATGTTTAGTCATACCATAAAAATACTTCACATTTTCATCCCCTCGACTGCCCATTTCTAATCTTGGCTTTTTGAGCAATTCCTAAGCTTGAATACTAATTTACCATGATGAATCTTGTTGAAGAATCTCCGTACGTTTATGGACCACCTCATTCGAGCAATCTCACCCGTATCAATAACCTCAACACAAGACCGCAACCCCTCTCTTAAGGAAATAAATCTCACCACGCGAATTCGACTATAATAGATAGAGCCAGCTCCGATAACGGTCTTGTAAGAAATTTAAGTTTTACCCATGAAGTTTCGATGCGAATTTCTTGTTAACAGGAGCCTACGTCCATAGAATCCCCTAACCAACTTGTCAAAACCAATCAACTTCCACCAGTAACTGATAGCTCGAAAAAGGAATGGACCGTAATCATACCTGACTTCACGTAATAAAATAGGACGATGGTCTGAAATAAACCGCTCAAGGTAATAGCAGTGATATTTGGACACATGCTCAACAAATTTTCGGAAACAAAAAATCGATCCACGCGAATATTTACTCATTTTAGAAGCAATTATGTAAGACACCAGGTATAAGCACTTCCTCCAAAACTTGACTTCCAAACAAGACCCGCGTTGGTATATTAATGAATTGAAATATCTCAGCTCTAAGCATAAAATTCGAACCAAATCTGTCCGAATTTATATCTCACCTCATAAAGTCGCCCATCATAACAAGTTAACCAACCCATGATTCGAAGCACATGAGCCAAAATAATCCCATAACAATACGCTTGTCTTTAGCCTCTATGAGGCGCATAAACAACCACTATCATAAAATCAATCCCAGATTTCAACCACACACCATCAAACAATGACAAAAATAGTCCGATCTCATAAAGCTAACTCCCCGAAAAGAATTAGATCCCAAAATACACAAGATCCCACCCGAGTTACACGGAATCACTAATGCACAAATCGAAAAAATTAGAATAACCGCCATGCAGACCCACACAACTTAGCTCAATAGACCCATCTTAGTTTCGTTAAGACCTACAAATCACTTTATTTTTAACACACAACTCCTTTACCCTAATCTTTTTTGGCCTTTTTGGGCGGAGGCCATAGAACGTTCAAAGCATAAATCATCTATTAACCCCAAATTGCTCCTTAGGATTCAATATTTCATGATATCTTGATGCAGACCCATCCATGTTAATAACCCATAGTTTGGCCCACCTTCACAACTTCCCTCCAAGATTTAAAAATTGAACCCCCCGTTCGCAGGCAGAACAGATACTTAAGTGACCCGAACGCTTGATTTTGAATTGTTTGTTACCGACTCAGAATTATCCTTACCATCGTCAGGTTACAAACGAATGTCATCTCTCTCATTATTCTCGTGTAGTCCTTCATGTCAAGATTAACATTAATACCTTCATTCAAAACCTCCTCCGGAGTGAAACCCGGGCGATAGACAACTATGATCTTCCTTACAGTAACCTTTCGTGCCAATTCTGATATTTTCTTTGTTCAATAAAGGATATAAACTACCAAAAGGATCTTCGTTGTTTGTCCTTCGATCATCAGGTTTGATCAAATAGTGTATATCAGCACCTCCTCCTCCACGTCACTCTCATCAATGCCATTATTTGCCTTGAGATCATTAATTCTGCCATCATTGTTATCCTCCACTGATAATTCATCTTCCTCCTCCTCTTCGGAAAATTCAGGAGTCCATCTCTAGAACTCGCACTTGCGCGCACCCAATAAACCCTTACCCCGGAAAAATCATTTTGAAGCTCTCGTAAATGTGCTCACAAACTAGAAAGAATGCACATTCTTTTGAATGAAGATATCTACTCATCATAAATCAACAATAACATCGAATAACTCACCCCATTTAGCAGCAATACGTTTGAAGTAGGACCCACCAAATTTAAAACGAACAGAGTACCGTCCAATTCCACCCAAACCAAATCTACCTTCAGAACAAACTCGACGTAATCTTGTTTAATGACCGAAAACCAAGAGCCACACCAACATTACCCCCGTAAATGATCTTAGTCAGCCTTCGCAGTCTCGAATATCGAGTAATACCCAAAGTTTCTCCCAAATAGCTAATCTTACCAATCAAACCTTCATCTAACAAAGCGCCATCTTAAGATTGACTAAAGAGAGCAATCTCTTTGTCTCTGCCATCAACGACAGAGTGATATCCTTCGCATTCAAACCAACATCCTTCAAGACACCGCAGGAGGAGATTCCTTATCTATTGTTCATTCAGCTAGTCTTCACCAAGACACAAATGATTTACCAGATAACTGTATATTCCACATTCTATGAGACCCAGTCAAAACATCCTTTTATTCGATTCATTCTTAGTCCTATCCACGTTAACACTGTCCTTCATGTACTCTCTTCTTGAATCTTGCAACATTAGCATGGAATTTCCGATCGACCCACCCAAATCGTACATAAGTATTTACCAATCTCTTCCACATTAAAGACATTGAAAAATCTAAACAAATCCAAACGCTTACCATCTTTTTGTCCTCTTTGTTGGAATCAACGAAATTGACCACGTGACCATATTGCTTACATGAGTGGAATAGATCCTTAGCAGAGAAGGAGTCCGGGAAATTTGTAACAAAAATCGAAGTCAAAATCTTTGACACATCATCTTCTTTTGAACGAAAGCTACCCATCTTTGGATTGAAGGGAGGTCTATTAATCGAAAATAGCTAGGGTTTAATGGAGGCAGGGATTAATCGGAAACGGAAATGGAATCGATTTGAAGAGGAGAATAACAGATCTAAATTACAAAAACCCAAGATGAGAAACCCGCCTAACACGCTCGATATGAGATTAATCAATCAATGATTAATCCCAATTTCAGGGGTTATAACAGGATTCAAACAAAAGGAAAAAAGAATTTAGATTGTTAATTTTTTGCGATCTAGAGATATTCAAAACTAAGCATGAAATAATGCAAGACACAAACAAATGACAACACAAAACAAATCTCCAGACCTTAATTTAAGGACAAACAACACATATGAATCCAAAGTAGACTTAGTTTCGAATTACTATGTTTTAGAAACGATGAATAACTTAATCATGTAGTTAAACCGAGGTTTGACCATGAAAGCAACATTAATTGGAAAAAGTAAAAAAGATGAGAAACAAAACACTTTGTTTATTTTTCTTCAATTCAACAATGAGAGTTGTGATTTTTGACCCAACCAACACCAACTTATTTATAAGACATGTTTTTCTCAATTACTCCATCATTTTATCTTTATTTTTTGGGTCACCTAGCGGCTTAAGCATTATAATGCTTATAAGTTAATTTATATTTATTTCATCTTCACTAATTACTAAATAACACGAGGAAATAAGTAGCCTATAGTCCTATGATAGTAATAAGTCAAAAATAATAAAAACTGAAGACTTTGAATATACAATGGTAGTAATAAGATAATCAATTATGGAGATACTAATAGATATGTGCATAATACAATACATTAATACTATTCCAACCACAACATAATACGGAGTAATAGATAAATTCAAGATGGGAGTAAAATCGTAAAAATATTTGGTTGTTGTGTGTCAAGTAGGGTTGATCACGGTTTGAAAACCAGAACGGATCGAAAATCGATTGGGTTCAAAAGTCTAGCCCAAGATCAAACAAAGCATAATAGTTGATTGTACGTAAAACTGAACCAAATCGAAGATTGAAAATGAAAAAGATAGAAAACCGATTATCGATATGAAAATATGTTCATTTCATTTCAGATAGAATACCCCACCCTTATAAGGAACAAATCATCTAAAAAAGAAACAATATCCACATAAATCGGAAATTTTTTTATAACAAATTATAAGATCTTATATGATCTTTTATTTTTATGTTGATTGATATCCTCTATATTTAGTAGGGGTGTTCACGGGGCGGTTCGGTTTGGTTAGTTGGAAGATTTAAACTATCCGTCGCGGGGCGGGTAATTAATTTTACTATCCCTCGCCGAACCGTACAAGGCGGGTAACCGGACATGCGGGTACCCGAAGTGAGCGGTTACCCGCGGTTCGGGTCACGTTTAACCGTTTTTGACGTTTAATAGAGTTTAACCGTATAAAAAATTACATAGTCTAGAACATAAAATATATTTAAAGTAAAATTAAATGACGTTGAATTTAAAAGTCATATAAAACTTAAATATTTCGTTACAATAATTGCATTCAAATATTCATATATAACGTATTAACAAAAAATATTACTCGACGTTATAGATTACGATCACATTAATCAATTTTCACACATAGATTTTTACAAATGTTTACTTTACGAGCGAAAAAGTCGTTATACAATAAAAGTATTGCAATAATCGGTTAATACTTGTACAATTATTTGAATAACCGAAACCGAACCATTATAAGCGGGCTTTTTCGGTTTTGGTTTTTTTCGGTTTCGGTTTCTTCGATTTTGTGTTTTTTCGGTTTCGGATTGAGCGGTTCGGCTCGGTTCGTCGGTTTCACGGTTTTTTTGAACACCCCTAATATTTAGAGAAGTTATTTATGGTTGATTGCTATCTCATTTATGGGTGATTGCTATTTCATTTATGGGTGATTGCTCCCCTCCATATTTAGAGGTCATGACATCCCTATTTAAACCGTTGTATTCTTTGAATGAATGTATCAAGAATTAAGCAAAAACATTTATCTTCTTCTGTTCCAGGTTTAAAACCTTGCTTTTAATCAATCACAAACCTAAAAGATGGCAGGAGATGATAACAAAAATGAGGGTGAAAGCGGTTGTATCACATACAATTCACCCTATTACCTCCATCAATCTGACTACCCCAAACAACTACATGAAAATAGAACCCCACATGAATCCGCTGCATTCAAGGCCTTTCAAAGGCGCAATGGTCTGAACAAAGAAATAATTAGAGGCAAAGCCGTGGAAGAAAGAAATAAACACTGCACCGAATGCAATAAAGATGGTCACACACGTGAGGGCTGCTTCAAGTTGATCGGCTACCCGGAGTGGTGGCCAAGAAAGAAAGGAGAAAAGAACAAAGGCAAGGCTGCTTGTGTTAAAACAGAGACCAGTCCCATTCCCGGATTGACATATGACGATTACCAACTCTTCCTAAAGCACTTTTCTGGAACAGGTAATAGCGAGGGAACAAAACCCGTTGCTAATATGGCCCATAAAGAAGACGAAGAAGGTGAGTGGATTTTTGATTCAGGTTGCATCGAATACATTACTTATTTATCCAACATTCTTGTTAATAAGAAAGTCACCCACTTTGAGGCTCCTGTTGTTATCCCGAATGGGGATTCCATACCGGTTAAAGGGAAAGGGGAATAAAATATCATATAAGATCCTATACAAATTGATACTTATTTAGTTTTAATAGTAAGAGAAAAGTGAATATGGGGCTGTCATGCATCTAAGCTTACAAGCAAAACCATTCTATATCACTAGAAATTACGTCAGTTTGATTATTATTTTTTCAACATTTGAGTAGTGGAACAAATATATGTGTAGTGAAACGCTTTTTAATGTTGAATCAAATCATAACATTTTTGAATCTACGACTAATTGTTTAGTTAATAAAACACCCAACAATATGATGTATATAATAATGATGTATCAAAGTGAACCCAACTTTAATAATGTTGTGATGCAATTAAAAGAAAACACTATGATTATGAAATACATGATACAAATGATGTAAATTTAACGTTTTTCTTGTTAAAATGATGTAAGTTTTAAAGGTTAGATGCAATACAGCTCCATATTCACTTCCCCTTTTAGGATATGGAGTATCAAATGGGTGTTACTCTCTCCGTCCTTAAATAAGTGTTCACTTTTGACTTTCAAAGTTATTTTTAGCAACTTTGACCTTAATTATTTCTTGTTGTGTTATATAATACTTGATGCAAAATATATGAATGGATTAAGTTTTAAATATATTTTCATTGATATAATTTTCATTAAGTATTATATAACATAAACAAAATAATTTAAGGTCTGGAAAAAGACTTAAAAAGTCAATAGTGGACACTTATTTAAGAACGGAAGGAGTACATTCTTGGCCCAATCCTGTGGGCCTACCTGGCATTTCCAACGTGGCAGACATATGACACATTCATTCATTCATCTTCTCCTTTGAATATATAAAAAAAGCTTCCTCCTTATAAATTTACATCTACTACGGTCATATAATAAGTCACATATTTTTAGCTTACCCAACCACTTTTATAAACCTAACATCTTCTTATTTGCATGCTTTTCTTCTATAAAAAAAGTTACATCTAGCTTCATTCATTCACAAAAGAAAATGTTAATGATGGATCAAGGCAACGTTGCTATGAGTACTACATATGAGGATCATCATTTTCAGCCTGGTTACCTAGTAACCAAACCTATGTACGGTTCCGGAATGAAGACGGGCTTTATTCCGGAACCGGCTTTTAAAGCAGAAAGCGGAGTTACGTATAACAACCTTCCTCCGAGGAAACGATCGCGTGAGAATGGTTATAATAATAATCAAATGCTTGACACAAGTGTGTTACTGAATGAAGATGTTGCATCTCAGATGTATCAACACCAATTGGAGATTGATCACTTTGTTGCACAACATGTAAGCATCATTTTATGTTTTTTTTATCCATCTCAAAATAAATGTTTATACTTTTCATATCATAAAATCTGCATTTATATGCATGTATTATAAATTATTAAGGGGTTGTTTCTTTCGGCTTATATGCGGGCTTACAAGCTTAGATTTCGTAAGTTTTAATTTTCTTAGCTTATTTCGAGACTTGTGGATTATACAAGTTTATTACATTAATACTATGATAAACTTATATAAGAAGTTTAAAACAAGCCGGAAAATCGAGGCTTATAAAATATAAGCATATATGCCGCGAAATAAACACCTCCTAAACTTTTGTTTTTATACACTTTAAATATAAAAGAAATTTGTAAATTTGTTTGAGTATATTTACTAAAGTGTGTTGTGATTAACAGGCTGAGAAAATGAGAAGTGAGATAGCCGAAATGCGGAGGAGAAGCGCGAAAAGATTAATCGTAGCAGTGAACGAAGGGGCAATGAAAAGACTGAAAACAAAAGAAGAAGAAATAACGAGACTAAATCAGCTAAACTGGTCCTTAGAAGAAAAGCTGAAATCGTTACTTGTCGAAAATCAAATATGGAGAGAATTAGCTCAAACAAATGAAGCAACAACAAATAATTTACAGCAGCTGCTAGTACAAGCTCAACTACAACAACAAGAACAAGAAGAAGAACAAACATTAGTTAATGATGATATTGATGGTGCTGAATCATGTTGTGGAAGCAATTACGAGGAAGATGTTAGTGCTAAAAAGTGCCTGAAATGTGGGAAGAAACAATCATGTGTGTTGGTGTTGCCATGCAGACATTTGTGTGTTTGTGATGTCTGTGAAACCACTACCACCATTTGCCCTGTCTGCACTTCTACAAAATCTGCTGTTCTGCTTATTAACATGGACACCTAATATGATTCCTTCATTCTTTGGTCTTTTTTATTACAGTAGTACTTTTAGCTATAGACCACTAGACATTTGTAATGACTAACTTGGTTTTTTACTTTTTAGAAAATTAAACTTTACATTTTTTTGGTTTGAAAGTAGTGTAAATGACCCAAAACCAATTTTAAGTTAGGCTTGTGTAACTTTGAGAAAAACATTCTGATTCTTAATTGTGTGCAAGGTTGGAAAAATCGTAGTCGGACGGTGGATCCATACAGCTTGTAATAGATATAAACATATGCTATAAGTGATTAAAACAAATTTACGGTGAATTATTAGGATTTTCCGGCAAGATTTGCAGGTTCCGTCAAGCTTGAGCATCATTTACGTCAAGTTTACGGTTGACCTTGTTTTTGACCAATTTACATAAATCGAAAAGGTTAGTGACCCAGCAGCGCCTATGTGTGGATTAATTGGGCTTGTAAGCCTTTTCTGATTGTGTGTGATGCTCAAACTCGTAATTCTAGAGTCTCAAGCATAGCTCGGGCTTTCCAAAAGGGAATTTCAACAAGTACAATATTTGGTATTCCGTGTTCAACCATATACAATATAATTGTATCATATCAGCATACTCTTAAACTCGCGATTATAATGGTGAGCATGTTTTAAAGATCGAAGTTGGAGTTGATGCATTATCGAACCAAACTTGCATAGCTTGTAAATCATTTACACTTGATGACGTATAGTATGAGCACCAAGTTTACTGGGCTTAGTTCATAATATACGCATATGGGCCCAGGCCCAATACAACAAATAGCCGGACAACAAATAGCCGAACTGCTAAGACTGACAAGGGTCATGCTTCGGATATTCCAAAGACGCACGTGAGTATCTTCAAAGCCGCACCTGTTGCATCTCCGCGGACAAACACTGACCGCGAAAGAACACTCGCGTCCGCAAACACGATTACACGTGGACCCTTGCTCGACAAGGGACCCACTCGGGCCACCAACAGTTACAAGCGAAATACTAGGGAACCCTAGTATTGGGCTTGCCTATAAATAGGGGTCATTTCACAACCCAAAAAGGTACATTCTGTCTAATCTAATATACACACATATGTATACTTGCTCTCACGCCGGAGCTTAATCGCGGGGTCCGCCCGGGCAGGTAAAGGCTTAACGTTTACTCTACATTTGTGCAGATTATCTTTTCATCACTTGGATTAGTGCAAGATCTACATCACAACCCATTTATTGGCCCAGCCCAATAAATGATATAGACCCATATTCACCCCCATACACGGTTTTTGTACTAACAAGTTGGCGTCATCCGTGGGACCGATATAACCGCGTTCCTTCATGAGCAATCACGAACAACCTACCCCTAGTCATCCCAAGTCTGATGTGCGAAATACGACAGGGAAGAACAAACAAATCCTCTAGGATTCCGTGAGAACTACATCCGCTGTAGATCTCGAAGAGTTCTGCGAAAAGCACTATGAGAAACTACTACCAATCATGGCAGATAAGTATGAGTATGAGAAGAGAAAGAAAGAAAAGCTGGAGGAAGTAAAAGCGAGGCTCGACTTTGGCGATGCCCGGAAGAAGAGCACTAGGGCACAGGAATCCGCGTATTCTAAGTCCAAGACAGTATCGCCAAGAAGATGGAGACGCTCTCGCAGCCCGCGTCACAATCCTAGCGTCTTTACTAGGTTGAGGCGCGAAAGGTCAAGATCGCCACGGTATGAGTACAAAAATAAGGAAAAAAGAGAGAGCAGCCACCGGTGTTTCAAGAGACGCGAATCAGAGGACGGAGTACTTGCCGCGGCAATCTGATAGCCGTCCGGAAAAGCTCAAGGTAACAAGGAAAATTACTCTGAAAGCGAAGATAGTGAAGGGGGCATTGGAAGTCTAAATTACGAAGGAAAAAGTCCAATGTTGAAGATGATGATCTCTCCCAACCTTGGGTATGCGCCGAGACTGATCCGTTCACGTCTCGAATCCGTCACTTCGACTTCCCGAAAACACGAATGCCAAGTCATGTGAAAACGTACAACGGAAGCGAAGATCCTGAAGATCACTTGAAAATCTTCCAGGCAGCAGCAAAAACGGAGAGGTGGGCCATGCCAACATGGTGTCACATGTTTAATTCCACACTCACCGGAAATGCTCGAGTATGGTTTGACGATCTCCCCCCAGAATCAATAGATAGTTACAATGATCTAAGAGAAGCATTCCTGAAAAACTACCTCCAACAGAAAAAGTGCATCAGAGACCCCATAGTGCTCCACAACATCAAACAAAGAGACGGAGAGTCCACAGAAGACTTCATACAAAGGTATAAGTCGGAAAGTGGAAATGTTAAAGGAGCACCGGAGTGTATGAGAATCTCCGGATTCGTGCACGGAATCACAAATCCTAAGCTCATCAAAAGATTTCACGAGAAAATTCGAAAAACAGTAGACGAAATGATGCAGGTTGCCACGTCTTTTCTTCAAGGGCAAGAGGCGGCCTCAAATCAAGAAAGGAAAAAAGTTCCTCAGGCCTGGAGGCACCCGAAGGGGAATCATAAGCAGAATTTCAAAAAAGGACGGGGCTTCCGCAGCCAACATAAGACGGAGAAAAGACCAGACAGGTTCACTCTTCTCAAGAAAACTCCGAAGGAAATTCTGGCCTTGGAAAAAGGAAAATTCAAGACCCCACTTCCAATGACAACCCCGGTTGAAAAACGAAACGCAAACAAGTTTTGCAAGTTTCACGGAGAAGTGGGGCACAATACAGATGAATGCAACCATCTGAGGAAACAAATTGAGGACATGCTCAAAGCCAAGAAACTGTCGCACATAATTCGGGAGCTGAAGCAAAACAGCGGAAAAGAGCAGCCGAAAAAGAAAGGTGAAACCTCCGGAAAAGAGAAGTCTCAAGCAATCTTAATGATTCAGTCACGGCAAAAAGCAGTAAGACAGAAGACAACTCAAAGTTTCTCACCCGACCTCGAAATATCATTCCCGTCCCTGGGGAACGATGAGGGAGCAGAAGGGCCCCTAATAATAGAAGCAGAGGTTGGAGGGCACCAAGTGCACCGCATGTGTATTGACGGAGGATCATCATTTGAAATACTTTACGAGCACTGCTTTAATCGACTCCGTCCGGAAATAAGAAACCAAATGGTCCCGGCCACAACTTCGCTAGTAGGGTTCAGCGGTGAAATAAAATGGCCATTAGGACAAATAACACTTTTGGTGAAGGTCAGGGATGACGAACATTCAACATCAGCATGGATGGACTTCATGGTGGTAAGATCAACGTCTCCGTTTAATGGAATCATTGGAAGACCAGGGTTGCGGAAAATAAAAGCAGTCCCATCAACAACGCACGGAATGATAAAGTTCCCGGTTATGG
Organism: Tanacetum coccineum; assembly: GCA_026074375.1. Lineage (NCBI taxonomy): Eukaryota > Viridiplantae > Streptophyta > Magnoliopsida > Asterales > Asteraceae > Tanacetum > Tanacetum coccineum. The sequence continues at coordinate 39,690 of BQNB010020703.1, read as the reverse complement.
GAGGAACACTTACGCTAAAAAGTAGTAAAATCATTCCCGTTGAATGCGCAATGATCTCCGGACCAGAAGACCAATCCCCTCCGGTGAACAAAGTAAAAGAGGAAAGGATTAAAGTGACAATCAATCCGGAGCATCCGGAACAGACAGTAATGATTGGTTCTAACCTCACGGAAAAAACCAGAAGTAAGTTGTGCAACTTACTTCAACGCAGCATAAGAAAGGGTAAAAGTGGCAATAAATCCGGAACACCTGGAGCAGACAGTAATGATGGGTTCCGACCTTACAGAAAAAACCAGAAGTAAGCTGTGCAACCTACTTCAGCGGAGTTTGGACATATTCCCTTGGACCTCAACGGATATGACGGGCATTCCAAGGCAGATAACGGAACATAAGTTGAATGTTACGAAAAAGGTTGTCTAGCCGGTTAGCAAAAGAAAGAGGTCAAGTGAGAAGGAATGTAGCAATCAATGACGAGGTTAGTAAGCTTGTGACAGCTGGGATCATGAGGGAGGTTCATTATCACGATTGGCTCCTTCCAACCGGGATGGAAAGAAGAGTGATGCAAATGTTGTTGGAGAATGTGTGTTTGATTTAAGACCTCAAACAAGGCATTCCCAAGGACGGTTAACCTCTCTGCCAAAATATAGGAAGGAGGGGCTCTCGCGAATCCCTTCTGCGTGATTACGCCGCTTCAAATGCTTCCTGGATGCATACAAGGGTATCACCAAATACAAAAATGGCAGAGGGAAGATGAGGAAAAGGACCGCGTTCCTTTTTTAGCAGTAAAATAAGGCCAAATTTTTTGCTACACAAAATGCCTTTTGGTTCTAAGAGTGACGGCAGCTCGGGTTGTATACGTTATCAGGGCTAGTGGACAGTAGTGGTTTAGAGGATGTTGCATTCCACGAAACAATATTGGTAGAAACCTCAAGGTATATGTGGATGATTTGGTCATAAAAAGCCGCACGGAGGATGAAGTTGTCTGCGACATAGAAGAAACATTTAAGACGCTTAGAAAAATCAACATGAAAACAGAACCAAAAAAAGTGCACCTTTGGAGTTGCAAGAAGGGAATGTTCTTAGGTACAGGACCAATCTAAAGGCATTATGATATGCCCAGACAAGGTAGAGCCGTATAAGCCTTCAATCACCAATATGCTTGAAAGATGTGCAGAAGTTAAATGGAAAATTGGCAAGCTTAAACAGGTTCTTAGCAAAATCAGCGGAAGAAATCATTACCATTTTTCAAAAACTTTTGAAAAATTGCCACAAAGAAGAGTGATTTCTACTGACGGAGGAAGGGAAGCTGCCATTTAGACAAATGAAGCAACACATAGCACAGTTACCTATGCTCACCGCTCTAGAAGAACAGGAAGAACTCATCGTCTTACCTGGCTGCATCAAGGATGCGGTTTAGGCCGTCTTAATGACGGAAAGAGAATGCCATGTAGATGCAATCTAATTTGTCGTTCGGCGCTTAGGGGCCAGAAGTAAACTACCCGCCATGAAAAATGGGTGCTAGCATTAGTACATGCAAGCAAAAGGCTAAGAAGATACTTCCAAGCTCATCCAATCATAGTAATAACAGAGCAACTCCATCAAAAAACATACTCATCAAACCCAGAAGTCGCTGGTAGGATGTACAAAACGTGGAGCATATATTAGGGGAGTTTGGTATACATTATAGGCCAAGAGATCTGTTTTAACAGGACAAGTGTTTAGACGATTTTATCGTAGGTAGAAAGACCAGAAGAAGAAGGTCAGGACGTTTCCGCAAAGGAGAAGACCGCTCCGGCACGGTGGACCTTGTTCAGGACGGGTCAATCTTGCATGACTGGATCGGAGCAGGAGTGATAACTCACGGAATCCGCGTAAGGGGTAGAGTTCTACCATACGCTTTAGATTTCAAGTTTGAAAGCAACTAACAACGAAGCAGTATATGAAAGCATTGATAGCAGGTTGCGGATAGTGGAAAAAATTAGCGTCAAAACCTCCAAGTAAATGTAGACCAAAAATGTAGCAAACCAAGTAAATGATACTTACATCGCAAAAGAGACAAACATGATCAAATACTTAGAGAAGTAAAGCACTAGCCCCAGTACCTTCCGGGCTTTTTCAATACAGCAAGTCCCAGAAGCAGAACAAAAAAGGGGATGCATCTAAGCAAAATGGCATCCACCAGCTTCGCACATCTCAGCAAACAGGTGTTGGTGGAAGAATTGAAAGAAAAATCTGTGAATGAAAGTGAGGTGCTCGCCGTGGTGGAGGAAGAAGGGGATTCCTGGATCACCCCGATTCATGAATACCTCACGGATGAAACTTTACCAGCAGAAAGAAAAAAGGCAAGGGCAATAAAGCGTAAATTACAATGTTTCACCATCATCAACGGAATACTGTACAAAAAATCCTTTCTAGGCCCGTGGCTTCGATGTGTAGGACCCTCACAGGCAAACTATGTCTTGCGAGAAATACATGAGGGCTCATGTAGCATGCATGCGGGCACACGATCATCGTTGATGATCTCCAAGGCGCTAAGGACTGCGAATATACTGGCCCGACAATGCATGAGGACGCGAGGGCACTTATAAGAGCATGCCAGGAATGCCAGGTGCACAAACCTGTCCCAAGAAATCCGCAGGAAAAATTGAATCTGATCACATCTCCGTGGCCATTTTACAAATGGGGTATCGACATAGCTGGACCTTTCCCAGAAGGACCTAGGAAAGTCAAATTTCTAATAGTGGTCGTGGACTACTTTACCAAATGGATAGAAGCGAAACCAATAGCAACTATCACAGGAAACCAGGTTAAAAAGTTTGTATGGGGAAATCATGTGTGCGATTTGGTCATCTGCGGTGTAATCATATCTGACAAACGGGAAGGCAATCGCAGACAACCCATCAAGGACTGGTGCAAAATAATTGTGTATTAATAGATTTTGGCTCCGTAAAACATCCACAGTCGTAGGGGTTGGTATAGAAAGAGCAACCAGCGTTTGGGGGGAGGGATAAAAGCAAGGCTGGGCAAGGGACAACAAGAACTGGGTAGAAGGAAATCTCTCATGTCCTTGGGCGCACACGAACCATGATCAAAACCAGTAACGGAGATACTCCGTTCTCCCTAACTTCGGAACGGAAAAGCTGTTCCTTCCGGCAGAATCGGAATGCCCACGGTCTGAACAGCGCGAGGTGGACATGGACAATAATGATGAAGCATTGCAGATTTGGAGCTACTAGAAGAAAAGCGAGAACAAGCAGCTATAGCAGAGGCAAAGAGCAAGAGACAAATGGAAAAGTACTACAATGCCAAAGTTCGGAACATAAGATTTAAGCCAGGAGACCTCGTTATGTTATCAACGAGCATGGCGCGCAGAAGATAACCCGGGAAGCTAGGGACCCATGTGGGAAGGCCCATAGAAGTCACAGAAGCACTGGGAAGGGATGTACAGTCTAAAAGACCCACAACGAATTAGAGCGTCCGGCGGGCATGGAACGTTTGTAATCTTAAGAAGTGTTATATACACAAAATGTAAGCAGCTTACCCATAAGGGACCTTGTAATGGAATCACATTTTTACTTTATTCCGTTATAGGTAACTTTTAAACTATTATGTCAATATTGTCTGTCAATTTCATTGATAAAGTGAAGACTAGCTACCATTCATTAGTGTGTTTTGAAAAATTTTTAATTTATTACTTCGCAGTTTATATGTTATATGTGATTAAGTCGCGCACGCACGGAGCATGCCTCCAATAATGTTATTCCGCATAACAAAAAAGGGTGAGTAACCTACAAATAAGACTCAAACATGCATAAGAGGCATTGCAAACCCGGCATTCAAAGTAAGCCTATTACAACATAGCATGATAAGGAAACCAAAAACATTAATCATAGTACATCCGGATTAGATTATTATAAATAAAGATAGCACGGATAAAAGTGTGTTGATTACAAAAAAATCCACAAAGAGGTCACATGCGACCGCGGAAAAGCAAGCAAACTCAAAGAACGGCGTCCCTAGCTTCGTTCTCCAAATGAGAAAAAACATCACCAGCATCACCTGTGGGTGAGCCTTCAACATTACCTTCGCCTTTGGACCCCGGAATAACATCTGCCGGGACCACACCAGTTAAATCTAAGTTCTCATAATCCTCCACTAGGAGGAAAGGATCAGGAGTGGGACGAATAACCATGGTAGATAAAGCCGTACGCAGTACAAGTGCCCGCCCCCCCCGTTGTCTAACCAATGGACTCCGTAAGATGTCTCCGGAGATAATAAAATCCAATGCTTCAGTAGATACGGGGTGATCTATAGAAACAAATACATCTCTCAGAAGAGGAAGACGCTCAGCAAGGTTCCTCTCCATCTTTTGCACCCTATAGTGATAAGTCTCTAGAGCAACAGATAACGCTTGACTCCCAATCACAACTTTGTCTTGCTTATGATGCACGGGAACCATCAACTGACCCGCGTTAGGTTGAAGGTCAGTCATTCCTAAGACCTCGGCCACGGCGTGGTCTAAACGAAGAAGATCCATAACGTCCCAAGTACTGGCATCCTTCTTAGCAAATAATTCCAGAAGAAGCAGAAAGTCTAAACCGCGAAGATCACGCACAACAGAATTAAAGTCAGCTTATGCGGAAGGATTATAAGCTTCAAGGTCACTTAGACATCTTCCTGCTTGTCCATGTTCAATTTTGGCGGCCAAGCCCTCCTGCATTCCTTTCTTAATAGTGCGGCCGAAAGCATTGCCAAGGGCCTCCATATACTCAGTAGAGTTGAGACATTTGGCCATCAGAAGCTTCATGCCATGAGTTAACAACCACCTTCGTCCCGCATTGTCATTAAGAAGGTGCGAATAAAAATTCTCTGGAAATGCTTACGAATATATGGTAAATCAGCATCAATCTTAGCTAATCTAGCTTCAAGGGGTTTTATAAGGTTATCCTGGAATTCCTCTAGTTGTTTCATGCTTCCCTCATACATCTCCAGTTTCCCACGAAGATTCGTGGAAGAAGTCTCCAGTTCATTCACCTAAAAAATATATATATGTATATATAATCTATTATATGTTAAGAGAGGAAAATACAAAAAAATTACGAACCAGAACAGTTAAGGACGGGAAAACTATACCGATTCACAAGACTTTAGTTCTGGAGACCTTAAGGAAGAAGAGGACGCCTCCACGAGTCTCTTTAGAAAGTTCACGGTCTTTTCAGCAATGATAAGATTCGAGGCTTTGTCACTCTTAATTAAATTAACCACACTCTTGCTAAGAAGGCCGTGTGTTCCTTGGCGGAAGCAACCTCGCCTCGGAGCGAACCCTCAATAGCCTCGAGACTAGAAACCCGGGTACGAAGCCGAGCCACCTCCATAGACTCGTCCTTCGCCTGCAACAGCTGAGACCTTAACTCCTCAATCTCTTTGTCCTTCACTTGCAGCAAAATTATCTTTCTCCTCAGCAAGGGATTCCATCCCTTTTCTCCAAATATTTATGTTCAGCAAGCATTCTTAACCTAGAAATCAAACTCAAATTGCGGCAGCAGAACACATTAAATCACGGGCATAACACAATTATTCATGTTCCATCCCGCGGACAGTCTTGAAGAAAGCAGGAGGAGTAAAATGATCAATCATATTAGCACACGACCGTCCGTCATTCAGCTCAAAACCTTTAGTCACAGACCACTCGGGAACATAAACCTCTTACAAATTAACATCCGTACTTTCCCCTGCACGAATGCTCCCAGTGGCAAACTCACTGCCTGGCCTCCCCTGAAAATGGCTGAGGGTGCGATCCGTCCTATCCAGATGAACTAGAACCTGCAAAACGGAACGAAGGGGTCCTTTCAGTGTGTATGTAATGGTTGTGCGTGCATTGGCTGGTTGAGGGAAGGTCTGGGGTGGGGAGGTGGGGCGTGGATGTGTGATGTAAGTATTTTAAGAGTCTGCTCGTGTTGGTGCGTGTGTTCATCGCTATTTGTGTCTTTCTCCGCGACCATTGATAGAGGAGGGAAAGGGTTTGTGTGGTTTGTGATGTTAGAGTGCGTAAAACGGTTCCGATAACGTGCTAGCCGGGTAGGCCGGCGGGCAGAGGCGCGCTTGCATCAGGTTGAAGGCGTGCGATCATGGAAGCATTGTAGGCCATGGTTATGTCAGAGAATAGCGCAATTGGGGCCCCCATTGGTTGTTTTTTGTGTATTTTGTGTATGAGGTAGAAGAAGTTTCAGCTAGGTTGGCCTGCCGAAGAATTAGCATCGGGTGGCGTTGTAAGAAGTCTGCGTACCCGCACGCATGAAGAAGCACAGTGCTTCGGCAGCTCCTCCGTGCCCGCGTCCGCTACAGAGCTATCCATGAATGCGGGGCAATGAGAAGAGATTAATAACCCATACGTGGCGCCTCGTCTCGAGCCTCTGCCAGAAGCCTTGTGAGGATTCCCGGCGGAACGGAATTTGTTCGTTGTCTGGAGGATAGGGCATGGACTAAGCCGTAGGGATCTGTAGCGCTTTTTTGAAAACCGATGTACGTTACGCTCACCGCGCATTTGGTGTGTGCTAGGTTGTGAACGGATGGGGGGTGGGTCGTGATTTGCCCACCATTAAGATGCGGTATGCCAGCTTAGCTGAGTTAAGTTGCCTGGGTGCCTTAGTGTGCGGGGTTTGGGGCCTAGTACAGGGTCAGCATCTACCTTCGTACTTGTTTGTCGCTTACTGCATTTTTCCCTGTTGCAGTCCTTGCAGGAATGGATTTGAATGCTTTTTTCGTCCAAAACTGACTCCCGATAGAGTGCAGGATTTGTCGAAAAGAGCATAAGGCTGAAAATAAGAGGCCTTATCGTTATGGTGGCTATGCCTTCATAACCTGTGACCCTATTCAACCTGGTGGCTTTTCCTTCTCGAAGAGTTGTCAGCGTAGTGTAAAGCGAGACTCCCTCCTCATTCCCCAGCAGAATTTACAGGTGTCGGCGATGGGGAGGATCAGGGGTTGCTTCTGTTGGTTGTAGGTCCCTCCCCCCCTCCACATCCCTCCCGCCCCCCCCCCCCCCACCCCCCCCCCCGAAGAACATCATGCCCATAGGATACTGTTGCAACTGCCATCATCACCGGGCCCAAATGTCAAAAGAAAAAGAGGGTTACCGCGGGAGAGAGAGGAGCCTTGCCGCTTCCCAATCCACCTAGAGGTTGATGAGATGATTACGGAAACTAAACTGGTGTTCGTTACTGGCGTAAGTCCGCTAGTATTTTAATTGGTCTGCTCCAAGATTGTCGGTAATGTAGAACAGGGTGTCCCAGCTCTTCTACGCTTCCCTTGTACTACTTACCATACATGACCGCTATCACCTAATTCTTCGGGCTGTGGAAAGGGGGGTGGGGGGGACCCATTCAGGCTGATGTCTCCGTTGACTTGTTCACTTCTTTGCGAAACGTGGGTCCCTCCGCAAGGTTTGTACGTTCCTATCTGATGGCTTCTCAGTCACTCTCGGCGCTAAAATCTGCGGATCCTGAGGTTGATTCTCTTGTCAGGTCTGTCGGCTCGCGAGTGATTGACTAGGGCTTACGCCTATATAATCGGCTTTTGTTTACTCAGTGTTGCTGCTATAGCCCCACTGCTATTGATGATGGCAAGTGAATTTATAGACGTGCGCACTTCAGTCACGGTTTTTATTGACAAATGTATCTAGTTTTCATATTGATAACGGACGGGAATTGCAAGCCTCAGCCTTTTACTAGGGAGGCCAGGCTAGTGAGTTTGCCACTGGGAGCAGCATAGCTGGGCCCCCGAGCATTGAACGGGGGGCCATTTTTTTTTTTGTTCACTACCTTCATAACCAAATGTACCTCTTAAATCACCTGGCGACTATTGCAATCATCCCCCCCAACCCCATACACACGAGCACCAAACCACACACCCGCACCCCCCACCCACCCCCCACCCCCCCCACCCCCACCCCCCGCCCCCCCCCCCCCACTCCTCCCCCCGCCCCGGGCGCAAATTAGAATATATGGCACGCCCAATACGAGGCTTGGCTTTTAGTTTAGGATGTTTATGGAACAGTTTGGTGGCACGAGGCATTCCTGGCTGAATTTTGTTTGTGTCCATTAGCTGTTGTCGTGGTTGGGGTGAGGTGGTGATGGTTTCTTTAGTTGTTGGCATAGGCATTGCCATTACATTAGAGTGAATTGACACCTTTTCGAGGATGGCAAGGGTGGCACAATCACATACATTGGCCCTGGGTCGGAAGAATATGGTAAATTGTACTCTGTTTGATTAATTGTTATAGTTAGGCTTCGTAGGCACGATGGGCGGGCTATACGGTCACATCCTTGGCGGGGCACCGTGACTGGTAACGTTCTATTCATAAGCTTTCATACATCTTTCTTGCACTCAAAACAGAATTCAAGTACCGCTAAATCCTCCTAAAACCGAGCTAGTTTGAACCATGACTCGTTTCTTCGTTTTTATCCATTGTAAACCTAAACCAATACTTAAATAAGTTGTATAACATAAATCGTACAACATTCTCAAGTCACTTTTCCATCATCATTTCGCACCATTCTACTTCATTTTTATAAGAAAATAACATCTCGAAGACCGTCCCTAATTGTGCAATAATTGTGATTGTGACCCGTTTTAATCATTTTCTACCCATTTTACCAAACACCTATCAACTTTTGATTAGTAGTCTTAATATAAGTCTTAGGATCAGTAACCTATCATTCCTAATCAAGTATACATGAAATTCAAGCTTAAAAACCCTAAATGAGCCCTAGTGAACCCGAAATCAAAACCTTTGCATTTTGACCCAATTTGAAAGTTTTTCTTGCAATCAAGCACCTTGATGACCATGCTACTTCATCCCTAAGCTGCTTACAAGCACCTCAAACAAATATCTACTTCATTTATTATATAAAATTGATCACATGTGCTCTTGTTTCTTCTTTTGTACCTACGGCATACCAAGACCAAAAACACCTCATCCAAGCTAGTTTCTAGCTTAACCAACACACCTACTAGCCCCTCCTCATCATCCTCTAGGTCTCTTATGTGTCCTAACCAGATCATACAAGTTCCTTGAAGCTTAAGGGTCATTTTACCTATAAATAGCAACCTAAACCATTCATTTTTCTTCATCCCCCACTTCCTCCTCTATAACCTTACGTTAGAAGCTATCCTTTGCTCTATAGATCCTAAGTGGATCTTAATAAGGGCTCAAGTATAGAAAGGTTCTTTAGCCCCGGCAGAATTCGTTGGCACGTCCCGTCCTTATTCTTGCCATCATCCAATATCAGTTGGGTCATCTTCAACATAAAACCATAACCACCACAAATACCATCACAATTAAACCACTAACTTAAATCACTTAGTCGATAATCAATTCCTTCACTAAGCACCATACCTGATTCTTCCCTTTTCAAATAAATAAAAGTCAGACACTGCCACCATTCAGATGCACAACTTTACAAACATACTAGTGCACTTAACTAACTATCTAAGATATCTTAAGACCACTCAATAAATAACTCATGTCTGATACAAATTCTTTAAATTTAATAAGTCATTCTTCTAACTGTATCTATATACTTCCCCCAATTGTGTCTATGACTACCTGTCTCTATGCAACCAAAACCGTTCCCACCCTAACCCCACAAAAATACTTTCAGATTCCTACTTGTCGTTGACCACCCTAAAGATATATGCATATCAATCTGTCTCAACTAACATGTATTTATCTCATGTGAGACTCCATCCTATATGACCCACCTTGCTACTACCACTCAACTATAACCTATACTTGTGCTAGTTGTATAGAAATTATTGCAAGTACTCGTGTAGATACTATCTGTTTCTAGTGACTCACCACCCACCCCACCTTTCGTCTTATACCCACCGCACGTGTCTCGACTCTGTGCCACTCATACTCTCAACCGCCATCGTAATCTTACCCGTTTAATCCTTCCAATCTTAAACTACTCTAAAATTAACACTTATAATAAGTTCAAATCTTCATATTTTGTTTATAAATAAATTAAAAATTTCTGCTTAACAATACACACCCTACACTCATTCCATCATCAGATTACTTGTCTTTGACTCCAGCTCTCACTAATTGTGTCTAATTGAGGTATAATGACCCTGTAGACTCGTCGGCCACGATCATCTACTTGTGAGATGTAATTCCAAAGATGCTTCTAACATAGCACAGCTGTTAAACCTCTGTCGTCTCACCATATCGAACCACGACTGCAATCTACTCTAGATATACGATTACTTCACTCTACAGCCATGTTATTCCACCACACCCCTACATTCACGGAGAGTAGAGTCACCCAACCAGAGCGATAATACCTGTCTGACTAGTATATCTAAGATTAAGAGTAGTCCCAAGATCTTATACTCACATAGAATCTTTAGCTATAAGTCTTGATCTCAATACATACTAGTCTATTGTTGCATATCCCATTGAAAATAGAAGCTCCCAGATAGATGAATCAGTCTCACATGCCTCCCTGCTCCAAACCACCTGAATGTCTTGTCACAGAGACAATGCGATACTACTAGTTAATGAGAACAGATCCAAACTCCGTCACCAAATCTAACTCAGATGTTATGAAGAACCAATAACCCTACAAAACTATAAAGTACAGATCTCAATGTACTTCTATTCATAGCAGTGATACACCTAGAAACTCACGCCAACAGCCTTCGCAAGTAGTGTACTTCTTTGTGTCCCCCCTACTCTAAAATAAGTATACCCATAAATTGCGCTCCTTTTGAAACAGTGTATAAATACTCACACCATGTGTGTGTATCCTCCACGTGTAGACAGCTAGAGACTAATGTTCTCACATAACTCAATTCCGTAATCTCTAATGTGTGAAGCGTCAATAGCCTCCAACAACTGTTATTTATCACACGTGGACTCATGAGATGCCATACATTAGTGTACTGCACTCTGTATCTCCATGAGTAGAACTACCGCTCTAACCAGACTCTACTGTATTTGTAATCCTTGTTGTACATCGTGTGTCTATCTACACTCTATGCGTGACTCATGATAACTCATATATAACGCAGAGATAATACTGCAAAAATTCGTGCTCACTACTTTCTAGATGCCCCACACATGCTCGCGCACACACTCCTAACTGACTTCCTCTGATCGCAAGTGCTATAATCTCATTTAGTATCGTGTCACGCTAAACTTTACTAAACTCGATCTGAATTGTGAAAGAATCATACTTCACCTACAAACTAGCACTAAATATCTCGACCCTATAATACAAGCTACTACTTGTTATATTGAACACTGTCTCAAAGATTAGTGCGTACAGAACGCAGTCTGACACCCCAAAGTACTCTACAATCAAGACCTGTTCGCGCGGAATCCAAACGTATTGTGTCTAACACTACATGTCACATGTAACATTTCGCATAGTGTCTCTGTGCATATAATACTCCACTGAACACCTCTCTGCCTATTTTCTACTCATATGTGTTAGTTCACTCATACCACTTTGTCTACAAGTTTACCTTGTGACTGTGTGTTCATGTTTCACACTCATGTGCATCCCCTCTATAACCCTCATGCTCTAGTGAACGCACCATACAGACATGAGTAAATCTCAGAGAGACTCGCCAAACATGTCTCGTCTCTCAACCACTGAACTCTGTGTTCCTACTGTCATAAACTGCGCTTCGCCACCACTCAGTCACTCTAGATCCTCATCCATATTAGAGAGAAATACTAACCTTGAGTGCACTAACCTCTGTTGTAATTCCTCTCCAGTATTAAGCTCGCAATATGATAATGTCTATTTGGTGACCAGAGTACAGACACAAGAATCCACGAGTTACGAGTCACGCCATGCCTCTCCTCCAGAAGAGATTCCTGTTCAGAAAACCCTCACTTGAACCATCCGTACCCCACTGACCACTCTCTATGATAATATTACTCGAAGATCCGCCTTGTGGTTGTAGCGACTCCAATTGCTGCGTATCACCCCTGTGTCCTGCACGCAGCGGGATCTTCAGATAACGTCTGATGTTCATCACAACACATACACACGTTCTGCACTCTCACGCATATACAAGCAAAATGTAGGTGTTGCCATAATAATATTGTTCTTTTCGTAGTACTGGACGCTTGCTATAGAGATGTCGAATGCCCTGTCTGAGAACATATCTCCCTCTATGCCGCCTCAATCTCTCTCGCCATCACACACTCATTATCATTGTCCTCGATGCAAAACCCGTATGGACTCTCACTCAACTTCGTGTTGCCTTTTTAGCATGTGATTGCTACTGTCTGTATAGGTAGTTACTCTAAGGAAGCGATCACGGACTGATCCACCCGTCGGCCTAAACAATACTTACAATCAAATCATTAAAGTGAATGTACGGAACGTTGTGGATTCGGAAGAAATAACGTATCGCAACTGACGTTCCTAAGATCTTTTCTGGTACTGAAGATGTGTAAATATAGACATTAGTTACGAGACCCAGCAGGTGTACCCTCTGACCACTTTTCGTGTAGAAAGTCTAACATCTGAATGAGATAGATGTATAAAATGACACCTGAGACTACTCTTGTCGTCGCTCTCGCCACTAAAAGGACCTCCCACCGAGTGTGTGATTTCCACGGAGATTCTCCATGAAATCTCGCTATTATCGGAGACTCGCTCGTGTTTCACTCTTTAGCAACGCGATCTTAAACCCACTATGCATGCGCCTTAATTGGCTCTGCATCCTCGTCAGAGTCATACATATAACAGCGGAGACAATGTGTGTTAATTCTCACTGATTGGTCTCATCATGTAGTCTATCGCCACTTGAGATTTTATTGTATGTTGACGCTTATGATATGTGATAATGAGTTATTGCCCTATTCGTTGCTAGTCAACGTACCCTGTGTAGTGTTATCTGAATAATAATAGATCACACGTTCATTAGCATCGTTAACTTTAATGATGCCTTGGTTGTGAATATTACCCAGATATAGCAGCTCGCGCAGAAGAATAATGTCTAAATTAGGTCGTTAGTACGATTTATAATTGTGTGGTCCTTTACTCACATAGAAGAGATACCACTATGAAGTAAGGGTGAGAACTATAGTCAGATCGCTCATTGGTGATTGTCATGTCAAAGATAAGTCTCTAGATGATATCAATTAAATAAGAGCCAAGCAGTGATGTCTCCTGAATACACCTCTATATAAAAATAGGTATGTAGTGTCTATAGATAAGTAGATAGATTATACGATTTACAAGAAGAACATGATAGTGGTGTAAGAATGATCTAGTAGAGTTAGAGAAATATTATGAACTAATCACATATGTTATAAGGGTGTCTCTCAAAATGGAGTATCTAACTTGTGAGACACGCTATATGTAAGAATAAGTGCACGCTACGGAGTCGCCTACTAAAGAAGTTATCGTGTGCGAATACTACTTAGACCAGATGAGATATACTAAGCAGAGAGAGTAGCTAGTTGTTCAGCGAGGAGGGAGGAGTATCACCTTAAACGTGTCATGATACTGTCATATATCATACTACATCTCATGAGACAAGAGTTGGACGTATGCGAACTTTAATGTATGAGCAATACTTTAGGAAGAAGGACTATTGTAATAAACATAACATTAAGGTGATACATTTGTGAAGCCAGAGCAAAAGACGTTGTAAAACCCTGATATTTATACCATGGTAATATTTTAAGTCAGGTAAAAAGGTAGGATATGACACGTGCCAAGACATTCCCTCAATCACGGTACTCAAAGGCAAAGTAAAAAGATGATGTTAACAGCTGGGATGTTGGACAATGCGGTCCCAAGCTTCGCAAAGCTCTATACTAACCGGTGTGTGAACACTCGCTGCACCATCCACGCTCTTCTCACCTTCGATCATAAAAACACTCTCAGCTACTACTGACACCTAACTATAAGACCTACCTTGTTAACCACTATCATAACTCGTATAAGTATACCGCTCATCCTAATCCACTATATATAGACCCATGAAGTTACCATCAATATAAGGAAAACCGATTGTCACTGATACATATCCCCTGTACTACTTATAGTCTGTCCTAATAAGTCCTAAACTATGAATATGTCCACAAACACGTCACTCAAGTGAATTACTGCGTCGCTCAACTCTCCTACAACTATCACATTCTATGTCTCTCATAATAACCCGGTACAAGTCCGTTCTGTTTAAACAAAGATCACTGTGCCTATTACTACAAAATTCCCCTTTACCAAAAATAGCTACTGTCCAAACCTTTCACACGTATGATCCTGATACTATATACCCCTCATGGTCCCACTCTACCCTATTCCTATAATCACCTCCTCAACGCGCCATCTCAGACGTGTCAGTAATAATCACCCAATCGTAAGTTAATTTCATCCAACTTGTGTGAAAAGACTCTTCATACACCACCTATACAAAAGACGACCGCGTTGTTAACAGTCAGACCCTCCAGTGACATCTCTCTACCTATACAATGATGACACTATACGTGCTAGGAAAAACCCCGCTAAAGATCAAAGCCCCCTGTTACTAACCACGCATCTAAAACTCGCTACCTTGTCATCACAAGAGCCCGTTAACACTGTCCAAGTAATACTGTGCTGTTTAACTACGTCTTCGGTATACCAAATACAGCCTTATAGAACCTCCACAACCCCTGTACTCCCTCAGCCGAGTCATAATATCCTACCACGTTGTATGTAAGTCTTAGTTGTGAGGAATACTCTTCAATGAAGATTACACTGTGTGACTCAAAAGGAATGTCCTCACCTCACCATCTCTTACATGTTATCTACAATAAAACCAGAGATGAACACACTATATAAACTCATGCTAGGAAACTCTGAAATCTTGCGTTGATAATAGTAACCAGAAATCGGTATGTATGGGCGTCTCCTCTTAAGATTATGCGAGAATGTGTCATGAGTCAGTGTACATCCCTATTCATATGTGTACCAAGAAGGTCTATCATTAAAACTAACCCTAAACCCTTCTCGTCTACTCGATAGCTAAGTTACACAAGAGTAAACCTGATCACCAAAAACTCTCTATAAGTAAAATACACACTCAGGACACTCATGAGATAGGTCCAATTTGCTCTGAACACGACCCACTTAAATTCATAATGAATGAATGTTCCTCTGTTGTCAAGACTCCTCACGTGAACATCATAGGCCTCGCTAATCGGGTAGAGACACAGACAATTCCACTTCGCTAACGCGCCTCCTAGAGACGAGTACTTGTCTATCCGGGTTTATTTGAGATATACTCAAACTACTCCATATTGAGTGTGTATCATCAATCCTCTTCCCTCTTACACTACTTGGCATTTATGAGATACAAATGTTTCTCGTGTACACGCAGTAACAATACTGTAGTACAGATCATGACCACTTCCTTCTCACAATCCTCAGGTTGTCAATATCATCTTATCGTGACTGGTTTAGATCTATAAATCTGTGTTAGATTATTAGTAAGAATGCACTCTCTCTGAATATGCTATCTTAACACGTTCATAGTGAGACTGGTAGCATGTAAAAAGTTCTCTCTTTAATCTAACCATGTGGTCACTCTAAGATAAGTCCTTACATGTCAGCGACACCTTGTCACTCCCTTGAAAAAACTAATGTATAACGCGCTATAGTGGTCTCGCACTAGAATATATACTGACGCTCCGATGTATTCATATACAGGGATTCTGAGGATATGTTCTTAGAGAGAGAATGAGAGAAGATTACATATCTATACGGTGATAGAGTATGATATGGAGTATGTGTTGCAAACGCTTTGTGATACTGTACTATTAACTGATCTAGACTAATGAAGATACACCGCTTGACACTATCCCATATCTAGTCTAGAGGTAAATATATCCTCTGTAAGTAATCTAGAATTCTGAACCACTTGACCAATCAAGCGTGACTCTATAGATAATATAAAGCATTACACTAACCTTCACACTAATCACGTTTATTTATGTTTTGCAAATATGTAATGATTGTTGTCATCAATAAAACGCGCTCTCTATAACGTGCTTTAGTAACGCTCAAGATTTAGGAAATGTACTGCCTCTTATTACTCTCAAGAGAAAAATCACCCGCTATAGATGAGACAGATTCTTCCCCTGTCGTATACCACGCAGATCTACTACATGTTTTAATCGATGTCACAAAAAAACCTTTAACCCCTAACCACTAAACCCTAAACCCCCTCCTTAACCACTAAACCCTATACCAAAAACCATAAAACCCCAACCATTAAACACTATACCAAAAACCATAAACCCCTAACCATTAGGTATAATATCACAAGTGATATATACATAAACTTTCTCTACCACATGTGATATTTTAGACTATTTAAAAACAACATCAGCCTTCATACTTGCCAAATCCACCTTCGAAACCTCTATTAACAAAGATGTATATGTGGCTTAACACTGATTACCCATGAGATTGTAATATCACCAATGATAAATATAACCTTTATCAACTAAGATTCACGCGTTGCTTAACACTGATTACCCCTGAGATTGTAATATCACCGGTGATAAATATAACCTTTATCAAGTAAGATTCGCCCGCGGCTTAACAATTATTACCCCTGACATTGTAATATAACCACAAACTATCTCATAAAAAAATATATATAAAACAATGAAATATCACAAGTGATATTAAAAGTTAAAAAGCATACTTGTTTGTTTCTAAAATATCACAAGTAATATTAGACCTAAACTATGTTTATAAATTATTATTTTTTTTGAACGGGCCATCTCTATAATTAACGTCTAATATTATTATACCACAAACTATCTCATATGTCCCAAGCAAGACTTGAACTTACAACTATTTGGTTGGGGAGCTTCTCACACAATCTAAGCAGAACTATGTTTATAAAATATCACAAGTGATATTAGACATGTCATATAACAAATATCACAATTTATAATATAATACACTAATTAAACTAACTAATATTATCGTCTGGTTCTAATCTTAATTAAAATAATTTCATGTCCATGTCAACAACATTCTTCATGTTTGTTCATGTCGAAGCATATTCAGTTTCATATAAACTCCGATTGTATTGTTCATTCTGTCACTTCACCTAGCACCATGTGCCTGCAATTCCCCTCAGCTGATAAATCACTATTAGAGAAATACGCCGCGAGTCCGTGGCATATTTCAGCGAGCTGCTCATAGTGCACACTAATAGATGCGACATGTGTGAGAACTGACATTGTGTAGGTGTACATATAATCTGAAAAAATGATGTTAGTAAATGTTTGATCTGTCTGATACATTCATAGTTTGCACAATTAATAGTTAGAAGGTGTTTGTCAATAAAAGCCAGTTTAATCGCACCTTAGTATATATTAGATAGGAATAAATATGGGTATTTGGTGAAGTCACGTAAATTGTTATCGTCCTCGTCATTGTATCTCGGTATGGATAACCTGGACTCTCACTTCGAAATTTGCGAACGCATCTTTTCAGATTCTGACGAAGATTTATTACGCTATCGCTCGCTTGTGGTGTACTTGTGTCTGTAGTAGTCGCTCACTAGTTACGCAAGTGAAGGTGAACCTGATTACCGATTGTGCTATATATACTCTCACACGTTGGGTTCTAGATAAATGAAAGCTAAGAAGACTGATGGCGTGTGTGAAGTGGTCTAGAGAGTGTCAATAGAGATTAGGATGGTGATACAATCGACACCCCGACTATATCGAATTGTGTACATGAGTAATATTCATTAGTTGTGTGTGGTCACTGTCTCAAATCAATGTGCTTAAAGTTATAGCTGATAGGGAAGAGGAGACTATAATAAACGTGTTGTTTTGCGTCTTTAGAAGAGCTATCTCTCATTCATGCTTATATGAGATGTAGTAATCGACATAGTAAGATACAGGCGAATAATAAATAAAGTAGAGAGAACAATGTAGTTCCTATGCAGAACAAGTGACTTTCATGTGATGTAGAGAATTATACACGCACCAGAAGTACTACGTGAATGCTAGTATATGTCAGAGAACGACAACAATAGTCGCTTAGTTCATAGCAAAATAAGAGATAAAGTATCATGTATAGTTAAATATGCGTAGTGAAATGCGGACAGTATCGCTCGGTTATGTATTGTATCCCTTTTAGGAGATGTACTCGCTAGTATGTCAGCACTAACTGTTGTTGTAGTGTATTTCTCGCGGTGAATACGGGCGTATCGTATTTAAAAGACGTAGTGGAGTTGTCGACGGATGATTTCAGTCCATTTATGGACTCACTTCTTAATTAGTTTTGACTACGTTATTTGACTGTGTTGAAAAACCAATGTTCTCGAGGGATATTAAGATTTTTAGGACTCTCTATAAGTCTATTTTTGTATTGCTGTCCTTAATCGGTAGTGAGACAACACTAGCTGTAGAGAGATAACCCAGTCTAGTGTAACGCCTGACTAGTACTCTCTCATTGACCAAATAAGAGATATCCTGTACTTAGTACTGTTTCTGATTGCGTGTTGATAGAATAGTGGGTTACAGTCGCGCCTATGCTTAGAAGAAAGCAGATAATCGATCGTCAACAAACATAATTCGCTCAGTACTAATCAGACATGTGAATATCGCCTCTAAGAGAGTGGTGAGCTCCATGCGCTTGCTCCACCTCGTTTTTCATGTGTATAGTTGATCAATTAGATCTAGTACTCAGCAACCATCATCTAGTGAGCATACTATTAAGATGTATACGCAACGCATTGTGCATGAATCAACTCGTGTGGTTCTTACATCTTGTAATATTCAAGACAGGTTTAGACAAAATATACTGAACCTACGACAACTATACTGACCTTAAAAGTACCGCAATACTTGTGAGATCAAACACCGCTCTTGATGTATCAGAAAGAACAGTCAACGAAATGAGTATAGTGAATGCACCTTCGAATACCAAGAGCTAAAAATGATCACTATCTCATAATGGACCGAGGTATCACTTCGATGTTTATAGAGGACACTTTTAAGATGCACGAATCACGATCGTAGGAGATGTGTTGCGGCAGAGATAGATGCTGTGTGTATTCAGTGTTTAGTCATGAACAGACTATATGAGATAATAGACAATTATGTGTCGGATTGATTATGTGGATATGTGAGTAATTAGTCATTTTGTAGTCGCTTCTGACGATGTATAGTCTAGACACGTGCAGATGTGAGAGTTACAGTGGTTGTTATCCGTGTGTGAGATATTGAGT
Organism: Tanacetum coccineum; assembly: GCA_026074375.1. NCBI lineage: Eukaryota > Viridiplantae > Streptophyta > Magnoliopsida > Asterales > Asteraceae > Tanacetum > Tanacetum coccineum. The sequence goes on along the minus strand of BQNB010020703.1, from coordinate 20,412 downwards.
ATGCGCACGTTTAGTATAAATCCATGTGTGGTTGACGTTGTGAAACATCCGTTAGTGATCTGTTCAGTTGTTTATGAGTATTTAATCTAGAAATTCTTAAGATCCTGGCAGTGAGTGTATGATTTCGACGTCTGTACTCATAAGGAGACTATATTTGAGAGATAGATGTGTAGATGTAAGTTTTGTGAGTTAGTGAGTGGGTGGATAGAAAATCATGTATTTGAAGTTGTACGAATGTGAACTGCGAGTCGGATGTTGAGAAAGAAATCAAAGCCTAGAAAAACTTAACGAATCCGAAAAACCCTAATTATGCCCTAATTGTAACTTTGACCTGTTTTTCAATTTCTGAACCCAGATGTTAAACTTAAACCAACCGTCCAAAAAATTCTTTATGTACTTTATATAGAAGCCCTAGGATTTTTGTTATTCCAGAATGCGTATATCAAGGTATGGAGAGAAGATAAGCAAGAGAAAGAGCCAGGAGAGAAAGATACAAGACTCATACAGAAGAGATAATGCTGACCGAGCTCATGTAAGTTTGTACCGCGCTCACTTCTCCTACTCTCCAAAGATTTTTGAGAGTAAGACGAGTAAGTGTATGGCTCAATAAAAATGGCTAGATAGAGAGAATTTGTGCACGTGTAGAGATACTGGTGCTGTGTTGTACTGAGAAGAAAGAGAGCACTCATGATAGGGCTAGTGTAACGAGAATCCTATGTAGTCTAAGAAATTGTCTCAGTGAAATATGTGTGGATTTATAACTCAATGTACACTTGTTTAAAACCTTTGAAGGAACCCGTCGACACCAAATTAGACCCGGTTTGTCTTCTATGACCATTTTGTTAACCCTCTAAATTGCCTACCACTATACAACATGACCACCCAATACGAATCTCTTCTAGAACCTTCCAAGAAGCTTACAAGCACCTATCCTCAAAATATCTTCCATTTATATTATTTAAAATTGCACACGATCTTCTTGTTTCTTCTAGTATAAGCCGCGACATCACATGGGCAAAACACCTCATCCAAGCTAGTTTCTAGCTTAACCAACACATCTACTAGCCCCTCCTCATCACCCTATAGCCTTTACACATGTCCTAACTCAGATTATAAGCTTACCTTGAGGTCACAAGATCAATTTTACCTATAAATAGATCCATATACTGAGTCTGCATAGATTTATTCAGTTCCCCACTTCCTCCCTACTATATACCTTCATTAGTAGCTACTCCTTTGATCAATGTATGGAAAGTCGCGCACCTTATAAGAGAATGTCACGCGTAGAGGTTCGTAACTGACACTATAGTGTACAGGAAGAGAAGCGCCCGAGATAAAAGAGAGATGTGAATAGATCGTATCAGTAGTAAGAAGACTGAAAAGTTCTAGAGTGAAGGGTAGAGAGATCAGTTCGTATAATGGACGTGATCAGATAGTTACGAGTTGTTAATGTCGACTGCCCTCTCGAGTGACTTGACACTCCCGGTCGCTTCCGACGCAAGTGTTTTGCCGTTCGCCGTTGTGTTACTTTTTACGTCAACAAATTTTAAAAATATCTTGGAAATGTTATACACCCTTTGCACATCTCATGAATACCAAAGTGACCAATATCTTCTTAAAAATATGTCTAGGGCCCTTTCGGTTATTGGGTATTTAACTTTGAGGATTTGGTTTTAAAGAAAAAACAAGAGGTTTAAATTGCATTTTTTGTCCCTTAGTTGGTATAGCCCTAAATTGCAAGTTTGGACCATAAACTTTCTAAAAATTACAATCTGATACGTCCCTTATTTTCAAGTTTTTGTTGAAATTTGGTCCCCTGGGTCCCATAGCTCCGTTAACTCCTAATCCTGTTAATCAACCACGTGCTCGCACAACACGAGGGTTAGTTGGTCTTTACTCTCCCCATAGACAACACAAAATTATAATTTTATTAAATACACCCTTACCTCGATATATAAAAAAAACTCCCCACCCATTTGATTTTTCTTTTTCCAGTACCCTAACCTACTTACCCAAAAATAGCTCAAACCCAGGTTTTAAATGTTCTACTTTGCTCCTACTCCCTTATATATGGTTCATATGATCCTAAGTATACTCTTGTTAAAGTTTCATAACTCACTTCATGCTCATTTCCTATTTTGATCCATACCGTAAACCCGAAACCCTATTTTCATGTTTTTACTTTAACTATGGTTTTAAATTGTAAACTTTTGTATAATCAATCCTAATAAGCTATTATCAATGTTAAATAAGTTGCTTTGATATTTCATGACAGAATTTATTCTTTAAAAAACCGCGCGTTTTCATTTTATCGAACCTAAGATTTGACACCGTTTTCTTCCTAGCTTAACAAATCGTTAAATTAAACTTGTGTTATGTTAAAAACTTCATATTTTTGTTTATTATATACTCTAAAATGTCTCATTGAAATGTTTAAAATAAGCTTGGCTTGGCATTTGGATAGGTTTTGTATTTATAATCCATGCAAAGGGTGATATATCGTAAATTCTCAGAAACTCTATAACTAAATGGGACTAAAAGTGTCATTTTATCAAAGTTATAACTATAGGGGTATATTATGTCCACTTTTCAATGCCATGGTTTACTTGGTATACGTAAAAGTATTGAAGGACCTAAAGTCGTAAAAATTCAAACCCTTGGGGTCCTACTTGCAATTTCCTCAATCCCTAGTGTCTAAAATGTACTCATTTTGAAAAAGTATAAAATCATGTTTAATACCCTTCCCAGAAATATATCTTTAATCAATCGCTTCTCAGTGATTAACAATTTACAGTTATTGAATTAAAAACGCCTTAAAAACCCGATCTTTGGAAGCTTTATAGTACCACCAATACTAGGGCAGCTTCATATTAAGAAGGTTTTATCTTGGTATATTACATTCGGATGAGTTGTTTGGGTTTACGATCTTATAAGTGCACAAATAGCTCCTAAATCGTTTATGAATTGACTTCATGAATTCATATGAATGCTAACTCCCGAACAGTGATACAATTAATTCCAAATCTTCAATCAAATCATAACTCTTTACCAAAGTTCTAAAGTACGATCTCTCCTAAGATCTTGCACTTATTCTACTTAGGTTGTTGTGTTTGGCTATTATACTATAATTTCTTACCTATATCACCTTCCTGGTTAAGATTGTGTAGGTCGTCAGCTTTTTTCATTTCAGATATTTATTATATTCTTTTTTTTTTTTTTTAAACCCTCCCTACCAGGGTGAGTTCATAGCCTCGCCTTTCAATCTTTTGAATGTTTTATAAACTCGCGAGGGGGATACATGCTTGTTACAAACTCTTTTATATACTCATAACAATGTGATTACTTTTCAAAGACTTAATGAATTCATAACCCCATATTTCAATCTTTTGAATACTTTATAAACCTGTGATACCTGATATAAACCATGAATGCAAGTGTTTTCTAAATGTATGCTATCCAGATATATTATTGCCTAAGTAGCTTCCAGTGTCATTATTTCCATATCATGAATCATTAATTACTTGCATTTTCGATTAAGCCTATATCCCACTTACGTGAACGCGAATATTGTGAATATATCTATTGGGGGTGACGGCTCCCGTTTGTATACTCGTGCCTGGGGTAGCCAAACGCACATATATGTCTAATAGGAAACCTTGGCCCCCCCTCCCCCCCCTCCCCCCACCTTACCAATTCCACTTTGTTACATCAATTCCCTACCACCACACACCAACTTTACCAAACCATAACCATACAATCAACCATTCTCAACTCATCATCCCACTAAACTACTGATAACACCAATAAAAACCAAACATTCTCTATTCCTCCTAGATCTCTCATCTCACATAGACTCATCCACCAACCAACCACAACACCACACACACCGACAACCAGAATGTGACTATACATCATCACAACACTAGAATTGTATCCACATCCTTTTCGATTAAGAGACTCCACTCTCCCACTCGAGTAACCAATGCCACAAAAAGTGCCATGTCACGCATCTGAACCCGCGCTCTGTTCCCACCATTGATTAAACAAGATATACACTCTTCACTCTACAAGACTGAGTTTGAATCGCAGACACTATCCCCCCCCCACCCTATCCTCGAGATATCGTCTCTCAGAGAAGACCTCTCTCCCAATCAAAACCAAATACACTACCATCAGACCCATCTAATCACCTACAGAGTATCTAATACCCTGTAGAGTGCACAGACTAATAAACACTCATGATAACCTACTGTATAACTACTCGTGACAATATGTACCTTAATCAAAAACTGATCCACCCACTGAGTACCATATAAGACTGTCTAGAATTGCAGCAGTTCTCTACCGGTGTGAATGTCACAAACTTTGTACACATACTGTTGTGTTACAAGACTAGAACCCGTCTCCTTTAGGAATCCGTCAACTCGCACCTATCGTCACTATCTCCATAACGAGCTGATGATCCACCTCTCACAACCCCACACCAGTTGTCCATAAAATTTATGCTCCGCCAATAAGACGCGATTCCACGCACCTGTGCCTATCAGATGTGATGCACCTCGTCACATACAGTGAAGATACAACTACACCATCGACTCAACGTCATCAGTGTGCATGCTTCTCTCAGAACTAGAATTCACCGCCCCTACGTGTCGTCTGCCAGACTATCATATCTCGTTGATATGCGTCAGCCCCTACCACCAAGACTTACACTGTAAAGTACAAATCACAGTCGCGTAGTCTAGATTAAGCTCAATCAATGAATGGAATATTCACTATCCCACAGTCATATCCTTCACTATATAGTATACTACAAATATCTTGAGAGTAGGTACAACCTCCGCATAATATCAACTAGATTCTCAGCTAAATAATGAGCTACTATACGAGGATTCTCCGGTGTCCAAACCATCAAGAACTTCTGTACATGATCCACGCTTTATATAGTTTCTGTGTGTGAGTAGCGCTCTCAGTCACCAGATCTAATAATGTATGTCAGTCGATGTGATCGTCTAGTTATTCTCCTCTAGCCGACTGTGAACTTATAATGTGTGTTGTAATAATTCAGAACATTGTTGATTCATGAGTCTCACTTATCGATAATACCTATGTCAAAGCTTTGGAGAGTGCGTTGTAGAATGCATATGAGATAGAATTGTTGGGTATGTTGATGTGGATTAAGAATTCGAGCGATGCTTGCTGCTCATCTGTAGAGAGGGTTGTGCTAGAGCTATGTTGCAGGGCTGATTAGAGTGCTGTCACGCCGGGCGTGATTGCTAGTTGAGGGATGAGTAGCTGTATTGTCGCGTCGCTAGCTATGAATGTTGTTGCGTTGTTATGTTCAAGTATGTGTGTTTCTGCGGGGTCGAGTTCGAAGATAAAGTGAGTTCAACCATGGGGCTGTTGTGTGTAGCAGTTCGCGTGTATGATCGGGATATGTAGATGTGATATTTACTAGTAGGTGCGCGGAAGCGTGCTGTAGAACATGTAGCTGTTGTGGACTGACGCGCACACCAGTATTTTGTCTGTTTGTTCCCGCTAGTGAGCATGTTGTAGAATCTAGTGTAGGTCCAGTGTGTACAATAGACTCTGCTACAGTGCGATATTTTTGATGCAGAACAGGTAATTTTACTATTTGGTTATCAATGCGATCGAGTTATAGTATATGTCTTTCAATCTAAGCTTTATCTATTAGAGATATACTATCCATCTCTCGCGCTCATGATGAAGTGTATATAATATCCCATGCTCATAGAATCGCATGTAGATAGAATGTAGATTCGATAGAATCACATGTTCGTATAAGTTCTCTAATGTATTGTAGGAGTGTAGTGCTAGAAGAGAGAAAGAATGAAGAACCGAACTAGATCATATATCCTCAAGCTCTGCAGATGTGAGTTCGCAGAGATAGATGGTTTTCACCTGTGCATGTCTTCTCTCAAACGAGACGTCTTACTACTACTGATTTGTGCCCTATCTCTGATGACTCACGCATTAAAATCGCTCTGTTGGTGATATACCGTTTAGGATGTGTCGTGACTTATATCTCGCGCTCTCGTTTTGAGGAGTTAAGTACGCTCCTTCTGGACCACTACTCTTAAGAGCTGAAAGTGAGAAGGTGAACGCGCAAAGATGTTGGCTGACAAGCGGTCCTGAGGTGTATGTCGTTGACAGAGATTAAGTTTTGATAGTGTGGCTCGTAGTCTTGTATGTTGTGAGAGAATGAGCGAGTACCTCCAGTTATTCTATTCGAGCTGCTGAGAATGCTTCGCTGAGAATGGAGTATATAGCATGTGCACAAGCACTACACAATCACAAGATCTACACTATCGGATTTACACACAATCTGAACTCTCCCTATCTACACACAGATAGATTACAATAGTGATTTGATACTTTAGGAAGAGGAGAGGATAAGAGGTCAATTAATATAAACAATTCGTTTCTTGAGCGGAATACGAATGTTCTTCTTCTTGCCACTTGGATAGATTATGGAGAAGAAGAGATTAGATCACTTGAAATGTAAAATCACGATGTTAGGGGATCAAGAGATTTAGTGAGAGAATAAGAGGTTTTTAGAGAGAGAAAGAAAAGAATAGAAAATGTATTCAAAGATCGGTTTGTGTTTTCTACCAATAAATAGTGCATGTGTTTTATAGACTGGATTCTACCAAAGGCTAGCTGCAGCGGTATTTCCCGGCGTAAAGTCGGTCCCAAATAATATCTAGGGGCGCAACGCCCTATAATAGGTCGGTCCGACTCTAGAGATTTCTCGCTCCTGTTTTTGTCTTTTTGTGGGGAAGGTTGTATCTGGTATGGAAGTTTCCATTTTGGAGGGAAAACCATATGCAAATTTTATTATTTAATTAAAATATTTTCTTTTATTAAAAAGTATTCTTTATTTTGTTGAAATACTTTTGTGAAAATGTAATGGTTAAGAAAGAAATATTTGTTTGCACTCAGCTAATCATGCTTAATGATTTGTTTGTACATACCTTAAGTGATCATTAATCTTAGAAATGGAATTTTACGATTAATAATTTGTAAACGTTTATTTTTATCGCAAACGTTTTTACATTTTATTATTATCAAAACATTGAGTGGTCGAAAAATATAAATAACGTTTTTAGACATTATTTGTATTAACAATCTCCCCCTTTTTGATGATGACAAAATATAAACTCATTTTGTATAAAATTAAAGGTTTCAAATTATTAATGAGTTTCATTCCATTTCTCTCCCTTTTTGTCGAATTCAAAAAGGATGATCGTCGAATTGTTGTAGAAAGAAAGAAGTCGACGATATCAAGACTCCCCCATGATGTAGGCTCCCCCTCTTTTGGGGCGCAGGCACCCAAGGGATGGATCATACGTCAAATTATTGCCTTACAAAAACACGAAGTTAGAAAGTATAAGTGCAACATATAATTATCTAGCTAAGGGCATTATCAGGTTGTGTACAGAAATGAGCGCTCAAGTAGTGTAAAGACTCGATATCAGTGACATGGATGAATGATGATAGATATATAATGTATCACGTAGCGTACGAGGTGTGTCTATTCGTGAAAGAATGTGTCAAGATGAAGATCCAAGCTCTGTTAGGGCGTCTCAATAATGTCGCAATTAGGAAAGGAGAGTGGCGTTGTGTGAGGCTTACTACAGACATTTAGGATCCTTGGAACAAAATCATTGAGAAAATCAAAGCTCGTACAAAACAGATCAGGAGGGATCTTTAGGATGTCATCCTACCGGCTCTGAATATCAACTCTAGAATGTTATAGTCTTTATCCTAGCATGAGATGTGTGGTATAAATAAAAACGAACTTGTCAAAATCTTGTCTAGTACAGTAGAAGGCAAGTTATTTATAAGGCAATCCTATTTGTATCTGTTTGGTTTCCAACTTATCGGCTCCTTCATCTATCTATTTCCACCAATTGCATCATTATCTTTGTCTTCATGAATCATACCATAACCCCTAAGTACTTAAAATTCAAAAATAAGCATTTCTCTTTAAGCATTTTAAGCATCACATTTTCTTTTAAGTATTACCTTTCAAAACTTGTGATGTCATTCTTACTACGCGTTATCTTGTGTTGATAGAATGCCTCCCAAAAGGACGTCAACATCTGAAACACCAACCATAACTTTAGCTGCCATCCGGCAACTAATTAATGATGACATTTCCTCGGCTCTGAAAACACAAGCTGCATCAATGGCAAATACTGACAATACTAACAAGAACACCGGGACAAGCGGAGCTCCAATAGCAAGAAAAGGAATCAACGATCACAAAAGAAAGTTTGAAGATAGAGGAAACACCACCAATAACAACTATCCCAAACACAACAACAATAATCACTCTAACAATCACATTAACAAAAATAACTACCCAGATAACCACAACAAAAACAACCATAACAATGATTACCACCAACAGCAGCATAGAAGACAAGAAACCTTCAAAGTTTATACTGTCGCCAATGGGTATACTGGAAATCGTCCTTTGTGTGAAAGATGCACCCTACATCACATAGGTCCTTGTACTGTCAAGTGCCGGACTTGCAACAGAGTAGGTCATCTGACCAAGAACTTGCTCAGAAGAAACAAAACCACCTTGAAATCAATCTACAAACGGTATCGTAACTTGTAATGCCGATGTGGAAAGAAAGGAGCATTATGCGAATCAGATGTTCTCAAAGCAAATAACAGGGCCACAGGAAAGCATACTTAGAAATGAGCTTGCTTTTGTTCACTTTAGGATTTCTACCCTAGAAACAACTCTCGAGGATATTCAACTCTCATCAGAATCTTCTTCAATCTAAAAACCCCAATCATCAATCCTCGTCGTCTGTTACTTTTATTCTACTACAAGATATTAGCATAAGTTATCAAACTCTTTTTCATATGTAAAGTCTATGTAAAGTTATCCATGAAATTATGAAATGGATGATTCGTTACATCTTGTTATCGGTGGTCTTATCAAACTAGACAATTATCGATTTATCATACTCAAACTCTAAAATATCTCCTCATACCTTTGCAACATAAATTTTCATCCTCGATTATATGGGCGTCAGTACAATCAATTCATGATCATATCATTTTCTACACTTTACCATATCGTGTTTTTATGCTTAGGTAAGACGATTTATGATGTTTCTTGAAATGAATTAGAAATGCTTCTTATTGAATAAGGAAATTATAAAATCCCTGAAACTCATGAATTTATAAATTCTCAGTTTACCAACGGAGTTTGGACACTTTCTGTTTGTAAGTGTTAATTATAATAAATAGGCTTAAGTATATAAAACATTATGGGTACAAACAAGTTTCTTTCAATCCGTTTGTATAAACAATTCCTTAATCATTATCATTATTACCTTCATTTTCATTATTACCTTCATCATCCATTCATTTCAAAATCTGTATCTCACATGATTAGCAACTCTCTTACAAATTCATAATCATTCCTTAACATCACTCATTCCATGATTCTCTGTTATATTCTGCAACGTAATAACAAGGAAACACACAAGAATCTATACAATGTCAAATGATTTTAATACCACTAGGTATGAAGATTTTGACAAAGACTTGTGATAGCATTCTTATTTAATGTTGACTTTTAAAGGTTAATGAATAACGATTTCTTACGATCTGAGTGGCGCAACGTATTCCATCCACCCAGGTTCTATCAGAATCTAGAGAAATTATATTGACTGTCACCAAGAGGTATGATCTTGAAAATAAGTAGACGTGTGAAAGGAGGTAATTATAATTATAGTGTACAACATAATTATAAATGCATCATACACGTGGATTGTCGGACCTTGATCACCTAAAATTTATTACCCTTAGTACTATCTCTCAACCAAAACCACTATAACTTTTCAATTAAATCTCGGTGACGATGAATTCTTTAAGGGGTTGGAGACTATAAACAACTCAATAATTTTCATCACCTATTTTACTATTATCACCATTTACGTGGAAAATTTTCTTTTTATTCCATAACTTAAAAATCTCAGTATTTCAAAACTAAAGATTATAACACTCATCCACGAGTGTAAATACGAATCAGAAGTACGTGAAGTGTATTCACAGTGTCCAAATGATCATGTTCACTCTGATCCATCACATACATACCTCTTCTATATACTCATGTCCGTGGCTACGTTAAAATATCTGTCCACTACTGTAAACTGTCATTGAAATCACATAGATCTAGAACTCATTTGAGTCTCCAAATAAAGTCGAATGTGCCTATGATCCGCCTCCACTGTGTACTAAGTTCCATGTCACATATCAAAACTTTGTCTTTTACTCTAAGTATACCCTCCAGTTTCGTCAGTTAATGTCACCAAAGTGATCTTCTGTGTATCTACACTCCTCTACCAGTGTTCTCTTGCCTCACTTGTGCTACTGTGCCTGTGGAGCAGAGTTCTCTTCCCATACATTGTTAAATTGCTTGCAGATTATGTCTCGCAGTTGTGCCACGCAACGTATGTGTATCTCCTAAAATGAGCAATGTGTAGTCTAATGACAATTTGTCGTGATATGTGTGAGTGTCCCCAGATATTGTGTGTGTCCTCTCAGAGACTGTATCACCATAATAAGACAATTGGTGTATATAAGAGTGTCCTGAAGAGAGAAATCTGTCACATTAAGTACTAAGTCATTTAGTATGCATGATCTCTAAAATGTAGCCGTATTTTACCTCCGTTTTCATTCTAATGTATCCCCTCATTACTGTGTACAAGCTTAATTTACTCATTATAGTATAGCACTCGTGTGCTGTAGACCCGTGTGAAATGATCCACTCTCTCAGAAGAGACTAATCTAACAGACCTGTTCCTATCATCACTATACGTAGATACATACACTCTCCCTAATCCCCTAATGTTCTGAATATAGTCTCAGATAAATATACTCCCCACTTCTATATACCCAGAGACTACTATATACCTTTACGTCAAAATAAGTATCCCGGCTGTCTCACGCGCTTGTGAAAGGTATCACTCGGTAGTAGAAATATCCAGAGACTTCATCAAAATCAGAAGAGCTACCGCTATACCATACTACTACTTGATTTTTCTCTCACTATTGCATCTGTCTCCAATCCTTGTTTGTTTAATCATCTTAATGATATGTTACTCGAGCACATATGTCTATTTTACCTCCAGCCATGTGTGTCCTTTATACTAAACCCCTCTCTGACCTCTCATGAGTCAAACCGCTATATCACGTCTTAAAACAATGATATCTTGTTCAAAGTGTGTGAGTAACTTACTACTCGTGTCTCTGTCATAGAAGGTGTGTGTCTATATCTATCATACCTACTACACCCTGTGTATGATATAAATCTCACACATCAAGTAATAATCCATATGTGCGTCAGAGGGTGCGACAATGATAAACATATGTGAAAATAGCGAATGTGTCGATACAAACAAAAATCTCACGATTGTATACACTGAAGTATAAAACCTTTGTCTAATATGTGCTACTACCTATTGTCTACACTCTCATCTCCATCATGCAAATCACCATAACAAACACACAAGAAACAGAAGCAGAAGTATAACATCTATAATCGTGAGAAATAGACCTACCGACATGTGTCAGAACTGTATATGTATGGAGATCAGAGGTGTAAACTGCTTGAACTCGTACATTTCTCACATGAGAGTCCTACTCCCACAAACTGAATAACTTATATCTAAGAAAGAGCTATAGACTAGGATCTCTACATCCGAGATGTTCACTAGTTATTTTATATGTGTAGAAAAGCATCTTGATTTGAAATAGTGTATTAAGTCGCATATAGTAGACGCTGTGTATAAGTCTACTCCTAGTACAAAGTCTTTACGTGATCCTCTATATGCATAGAAGACGCTCTCCATCATATAATACTACAATATCCAAGCATCCTGTAACCGTGATGTAAGCTAGAGTGATAGCTCTATCACCAGTGTACACTCACTGAAACTCTCACTAAATTGAATGGTAGCATGTTCCTCACTAGTCCATGTGTGTCCGTAATTGCAATCTCCATACAATCCAATCTATATATAGCTCAGCTATCCATCTGCATCTGCATCTTCATCTCACATAGAGTATCCCCAAGCTCCCTTAGACTTCACATCAATTGTCCAGTATCGACGATCAATCATATTCATTAGAATTCACAGTTGAGAGTCACAGCTTAGACTATATATGTCACGTAATTGAACAGAAGCGATATATCCTACTACACCTTATGTAAATAGTATAACTCTCAGTGATAACGGCCTCTCCTCTCTAGAAATGTATGATCTACTTGCCAGAGGAGTCTCACTCCCTAATCCCCACTGTCTCTAGCTAACACAATTCACTATACTTCACATTTCCTCAGAACAAATATAGTCAAACATCCTAAATGACCACCACCACCCACTCTATGCTATCTCTCCCAAAATTGAATCTCCTGTTCAGTGCTCAGAGAATTACGAACTAGGCGACGCTCTCTGATACAAGCAAAGTGCCTCTCCTGTGCCGATAGTTCGTGAGTGTAGACAGAAGATGTCACCTTGATTTTCTTTGTGTATGGTCGAATGTCAGAACCTGGACTGAGAAGCCGTGCAATTGGGCAATTTGTCGTGGCTATGGCGCTGTATGAATCTAAAGTCTATCGCGTCTCGGCCTAAGTAGAGTTTCGAGAGTCTTGTAGTAGTAAGATATACGTCTAATTAGCCCTACTGTCTTCGTATCATCTTCTTCTCGTCTGTGACGTTGAGCTCCGCCGATGACGCTTGTGTGTGTAGAGCTGCAAGAACTCATAAATATGTTAATAGAGCTCATAATGTGGTTGGGAGTCGATCATCAGTAAGCAGGTTGAATTTTTATTTTGTATACAGAGTAAAGAAGACGAATCGAATATGGGCATCTTAACCTGCAGAATTTTTTCTTCATCCCCCACATTCGGACTCGTCCGTAGCGCTCGCCCTTGTCATAGCTAGCAGCATTCATCTGTCCATGTTACCGACTCATCATAATGCATTGCTGAGTTTGAATAGTAGATGTGATGTGAGGTTTGTGATGTCGAAGTGAGTTAAAGGGTGAGAGGCAAAAGAAACCCAGAAACGAAGCCGTAAGAGTCGTTACTCTAGCCGTACGAAGGGGCCGGGGGGAAAATATAGTCCTGATTCTGACCTGTTTCCTCCATTTTTGCTCCTTTGAGCTCAAAAACCCAGGTTTTAGAAATGTATATACTTCTGCTCCTACACCCTTATAATGTTCATATGATCCTAAATATACTCTTGTTAAAGTTTCATAACTCAATTCATGCTCATTTTCCATTTTGATCCAAAACCGTACACCCGAAACCCTAATTTCATGTTTTTACTTAAACTATGGTTATAACTTGTAAACTTTTTTTATAATCATCTAATAAGCTAGTTAATGTTAAAATAAGTGCTTTTGGGATTAAAAAAAATGTCATGAAAGAATTTAATTTTAAAACCCGCGCGTTTTCATTTTAAAACCCTAATTTAACCCGTTTTACTTCCTAGCTTAACGAATCGTTAAATTAAACTTGTGTTATGTTAAAACTTCATATTTTAGTTTATTATAACTTATAAATGTCCATTGAAATGTTAAATATTAATCTTTTGCATGGCCAATTTGGCATGTTTTTGTATTATAATCCATGCAAGGAGGTTATATATCTTAAATTTCAAAAAACTTATAAATAAAAGGACTAAAAGTGTATTTTATCAAAAGTTATAAAAACTATAGGGGTTTATTATGTCACTTTTCAAAGGTCGAAGGTTTTACTTTGGTATATCTTACAATGTTGAAGGACAAAGTCGTTAAAAATCAAACCCCAGGGACGTTCTACTTGCAATTTTCCAACCTATGGTCTAAATGTAACATTTTGAAAAAGTATAATCATGTCTTATAACTTTACCAGGACATTACTTTAATGTAACGCTTCTCGTGCTTACATTTTCCAGATATTGTATTAAAACGCTTATTAAAAACGGATCATCCGGAGAAGATATATCGTACCACAATACTATGGAGCTTCATATTAAGAGGTTTCATCTTGGTATTACGTTCTGACTGAGTTGTTAGGTTTTACGATTTAAAGTGCCCTAGCTCCTCAAACGTGTATGAATGACTTCTGTCTGAATTGTGATGGCACCGAAAAGTGATACAATAATTCCAAACTCTTCATCAAACTCATAACTCTTATAACCAAGTTCTAAATGTACATTTCCTAAGACTTGATCATATTCTACTCAGGGGTTGGTGACTGTGGCTATTTACTTCTTTTACTTTATCACACTTCCCTGGTTAAGATTATGATAAGGTCGCCTAGCTTATTTTTTAGAATATTTTATTACATCTACCTAACAGGTGGAGTTCATTAGCCTGCCTTTCAATCTTTTGAATGATTTTATAACACCCGCGAGGGGGATCAGGTCTTGTTAATAAACACTTTTACTATACTCATTTTTCTTATAACATGTATTTATTTTCAAAGACTTAATGAATTCATAACCCCATATTTCAATCTTTTGAATACTTTATAAACCGTGTGATACTGATAGAAACATGAATGCAAGTGTTTTCTAAATGTTTGTATCCCCAGATATATTATTGCCTAAGTAGCTTCCAGTGCCATTATTTACATATCATGAATCATTAATTACTTGCATTGCGAGTGAACGCGAATATTGTGAATAGATCTATTGGGGGTGACGGCTCCCGTTTGTATACCCATGCTTGGGGTAGCCAAACGCACTATATTTGTCCTAATAGGTAACCTTGGCAAGTTACCTTTTCCACGGGGACATCTGTCCCTAACCAATATCACTACGGTGATTTCCCTGTTAATGTATTGATGTCATGAGCTTAGATGCAATAAATAATGTTCCCCATGATGATTGTCCCTGCAATACCAGTATTTCCACTATAACTTGTATTCAACTATTACATTTCAAACCTATGAATTTCACTCAACCTTTGTGTTGACCCTTTTTATGCATGTTTATCTCAGGTAATTGAGCAACTTATGGCATGGAGTGGCATGGACATGAAGATGGCTAAAACTTGTTATCATTCACATTTTATGTTTCTAGATTTTGGGACCTGCCTTTGTAAAACTCTGATTTGAAATGAATGATAACATATCTTTTGAATAAACGTCTTTTTGGGTCATTTTCTATGATTATGATTGTTGTATCCATGAAGTAATACCCCAGATTAGCTTCCGCTACTATATTGTAAAAAATGGGGGTGTTACAGTTCACAGCTGCCCTGTTTATGTGGATGATATGTTAACTGGCAATTTAAAAGTTAAAGTTAAAGCTCTCAAACATAGCCTTGATCAGAAGTTTACCATAAAAGATCTTGGTTTAGCTAAATATTTTCTTGGAATAGAGTAATGCAAAACAGATACTGGTATACCACCAACCTTTACATTTTGCCGAGTCCCACTATTAGTATTCTTCTTCCCCTGGTTCTTCCTCTTATTATTCACATTAGTAAAGCCATCATTCTCATTACTAGTCAATTTCTCATTTACACTTGCGCTAGTCTTTTCTGCAGTATCTGAATTAATCACTCTAGGCTTGCTTGTACAACCATTTTCCATATGTCCAAACACTTTACAAAAGTCACATACAGGAGGCTTCTAGCTATACTCCACCTTTACTTTCTTCACTCCTTTACAATTATTCAGTTTATCTTTATACATTAGCTCAATCACATCTCTAAATCCCTTACTAGCATCTATTTCCACCAATACTCTAGCATAGTCAATTTTGCCAAATCCTTGTTTACACATATTAGCAGCCATTGAGTCCATAATCAGAGGTTTACCTATGCTACTAGCAATTGCACTTATTCCTTTAACACACACGACCTAAAGAGGTACATTGAACAACTTGACCCAAACAGGCAGTTGAGTAGGTTCAATATCACTAATTTTAACATCAGGATCCTACTTTTGCACCACAAGAGGTTTATTCTTTACCAACCAAGGACCATGTTTAATAACCTTGTTCATACCCTCTTCATTGGAAAACTTAAAAAAGCATTGTCCCTTATTGTTTACAATAACATCTTTGAATCTAAATCTACCTCACATTCTTCTCAAATGATACCTCAACTCAGCACCAGACATTCTAAATCTAACACACTGTCCTACTACATTTAATTGCCACTTAGCACTTCCCACTTTCACAAGTTCTTCATCAAACACTACATACTCCTTACCCTCCTTACTCATGTCAGTAGCTTTGAACACAAGCTTATTATCACTATTACTGCTCAATTTATTCACCATGTGCACATAACTCATATTTTTCTTATTTTGATCAGTAGGCATACTATCAGTACTACCATTCCTAATCTCATCATAAACAATATGATTATCAGAAAGAATATTATCAGCATCACAACAGCAATCAACATTTACATTATGACTTACATTGATAGCATCGGTTTCTGAGCAACAATCCACATTACCAGTCTTAACCGCATCTGATTCCAATCCATTCTCACTATCCTTCACAGATCCTTCTTGTAACACCCCCAAATTGGGTCGCAGCGGAATAATGGTCCGGGGCGTGTTACTTCTCAGATCAATAACACAAGATATATATAGAACGACCAAAAAGTCGTTTGAAAACGATACATTGGATTTAACAAAGTAATTGTTACATAAGCCCGAAGCTTAACTTGTTCACTTGATCAAAATATAAAGATTTTTCGCCCATAATAGCTAACAAAATGAAATGCGACAAAATCTTTAATGCATGACATCCAAATCAAAACCACCAATGTATCCATTGCACCTCGTGCCTATTGATCCCCTGAAAAACATTGCTTTAAAACGTCAACAATAATGTTGGTGAATTCATAGGTTTGATAAATCATATATTGTAGGACCACAAGATTTCCCAAGTGTACAAGTGTATTTCTTCCAACATGACTTTATTTTAGTGTTCTAATAACATGATTAAAAGTCCATAATCAATATTAATAAGTCATTTGCCTTTCTTTTACTTGTAATATATTATGTAACTTCAAAAGCCCTAATTAATACATAATTACTTTTATGCTTAACCAAGAGTGTAAATCACTTATGTTTCCATTTTAACATGATGTCATTAACATCATAAGATATATAAAAGTAATCCATATGATCATTTCAAGTAAAAACCTCATTTTCATGATAAAATCCTAAATGGTGATTCAAGCTAAAATAGAATAAACATATGCATGAAAACTTATAAAATGAAGGCATAAAGGTTTAAAGTAGACCTTATGATGAATGATGATGGTGACAATCAAGTGCTAAACCCTGGTTTAGCCACAAAATCCAAGCTTGCACAAAGAAACCCTAGCTTTCCTTAATAAAAACCCTAGCTTCCTTTCACTTGATTAATACTTGGAAATGCTTAGCCAATGCTTGTAAATACCTTAGAATATCTTAGGATAGATGTGTATAGGAGTGTATGGGTTGTAGAAAAATTTATATGGATTTGGTTGGAGGGGGGTTGTATGCCGTAGCATATAGAGAGACAAAGGGAGGAGTTTTGTGATTTTTACCAAGTGTTTAAGCATGTATGTGTTATCTCTCTTATGTAATGCATGTATATAAGATGCAAGACTTAGTCAAGGAGACATGGTAAGGTCTTAGGGATGGGTCATGGTCTTGGTCTTGGTCTTTTGGTCAAGGAGACAAGGCATGGGCTAGGTTTAAATGAAAGAGATGTACATTTGACCAAAGTGGATTTTTTTTGATATATCTTTGTATCATTTGCCATAAATTCGGCATATAAGAGATGTACATGATATATTTGAGTAAACTTTATGTATTGGGTATAAAAGTGGGTATTTGTTGAAGCGTAGAAAAGTTTTGGTGGTTCCGGGAGTGCCTAAACGCAATTTATCGCGAAACGTATACACTTTACGTATCCGATAAAAATAAAATGAACAAAGTTAATAATTATTCTCAAAATAATTACTTAACCCTTGCTTGATGTAAACATTTAATTGTTTGATGCCCGTTTACATTGAACGCTAATTTTTAGCTTACGCGATTTAGCTTAACATTTATGATTTAAAGCAAATGCGTACAATACAAAAGGTACATTGTGGATTTATCGACGTCGTCAATGACTTGAAAACACAGGGTGTTATAGACTTCCCCCGTTAAACGAGCCTTGTCCTCAAGGCTCACGATGCAGCACTTGACGACGGTGTGGTCTTGGTGAAGAGGTGTGGATATTTCTTCTTGAATTGGTCTTCACGTCAATGACTTGAAAACACAGGTTGGTTGTTTATAGACTTCCCGTTAAACGTGCCTTGTCCTCAAGGCTTATCGATGCTGCACTTGACGACGGTGCGTTCTTGTGAAGAGGTGTGTGTTATTTCTTCTTGAATTGGTCTTCACGTTCCCATGTGAACTCAGGACCTCTCTTGGAGTTCCATCGAACCTTGATAAGGGATTCGGCTTCGCTCTCAACCGTTTAAACTTCAGGCCACTATTTCTATGGTTCTAACAAAATGAAGTTGTCAATCAAGATGAAGTCCATCCAACGGAAGGTCTAATGTTTTAGTCGGCATGACACTGTTTCAGGTGGGACACAGGAATGTATTATGAACTTGATTATACTCTTCTGGAAGTTTCAGCTTGTAAGAAACTCTCCCAAACCTTTTCTAACACCTTGAAAGGTTTCAATCATACCTTTGGGTTTAACTTTGGGTTTAACTTCCCCCGTTTGCCAAAACGTACAACCCCTTTCCAAGGCGAAACTTTAAGCATAACTTTATCCTTGACTTGGAATTCCATTGGTTTAAGTTTCAAGTCAGCATAACTCTCCTGTCAATCACGAGCGGCTTGCATCCTTTGCTTGATCTGGATGATTTTCTCAGTGGTCTCTTGAATTAGTTCTGGACTGAGTATTTGAGCTTCTCCAACTTCAGTCCAACAAACATGTGAACGATACTTCCGACCATAAAGTGCTTCGAATGGTGCGGCCTTGATGCTAGCGTGATAGCTATTGTTATATGAGAACTCAACTAATGGTAAATGGTTAACCCAACCCTTTCCAAAGTCGATAGCACAAGTACGCAGCATGTCCTCGAGAGTTTGAATGGTCCTCTCGCTTTGCCCATCTGTTTGTGGATGGTACGCAGTACTCATATCCAAATTTGTACCCAAAGCGTTCTGAAGTGACCTCCAGAAATTAGATGCGAATCTCTGGTCACAATCACAAATGATTGAGACGGGTATTCCATGCCTCGTGACCACCTCCTTTAGGTACAATCTTGCAAGTTTATCCAAAGGATCGGTCTCTCTCATTGGTGTGAAGATCGCGGACTTAGTGAGTCGGTCAACGATCACCCAAATTGTGTCATAGCCTTGAGACGTCTTAGGAAGCTTTGTGACAAAATCCATAGTGATGTTGTCCCACTTCCATTCGGGTATCTTGGGTTGTACCAACAATCCTGATGGCCTTTGATGTTCGGCCTTGACCTTAGCACAGGTCAAACACTTGCTAACATAAGTGGCTATGTCAGCTTTCATGTTGGGTCACCCATATAGCTTCTTCATATCTTGGTACATTTTGTCAAAACCCGGATGAATAGAGTATATATATTTTTTTTTTGGGATTCGGATGAATAGAGTTTTTGCGCTTCAGTCTGAGCATTCAGGATCTATTTGGGAAGATCCAAGCTAATAGTCATGACTAAGGCTCGAACTCTTAATGGTGGTTCTCGTTCTTTCCTGCTCAAAGCATCAACAACGACATTTGCTTTCCCCGGGTGATAACGAATATCGCAATCGTAATCACTTAGCAACTCTAACCATCGGCGTTGCCTCATGTTCAACTCTTTTTGATCTAAAATGTGTTGCAAACTCTTGTGATCGGTGAACACCGTACACTTAGTTCCATATAAATAATGTCTCCAGATCTTGAGAGCGAACACCACTGCACCAAGTTCTAAATCATGAGTTGTATAGTTCTTCTCATAAATCTTTAACTGGCATGATGCATAAGAAATCACCTTCTCTCTTTGCATCAACACAGCGCCCAAACCCTTCTTTAAAGCGTCGCAGTATGCGATGAAGTCTTCGCTTCTTTCAGGTAATGCAAGGATTGGTGCACTGCACAACTTTTGCTTCAACAGTTGAAAAGCTGCTTCTTGTTTATCGCCCCACTCAAACTTGACCTTCTTTTGAGTAAGCTTAGTCATTGGTTTGGCGATCTTTGAAAACCCTTCAATGAATCGTCGATAATACCCAGCAAGACCTAAAAATTGACGAATCTCCGTTGGTGTAACACCCCCAAAATGGGTCGCAGCGGAATAAGGATCCGGGGCATGTTACTTCAAGATCAACAGCACAAGATA